>RJWM01038671.1:0-16432 GCA_004363535.1 Dasyprocta punctata | reverse complement strand
AAGACTTTTTTGGGGGGTAACAATGGTATGTACATTGTGTATTGTATATATGTATGTTTCTTTCTGCTTCTCATTACTGAGACAATATGATGTTTACAAGTGATTTATTTCACTTATGAGTATGGTCTCAAGTTGCATACATTTACCTATAAAAGTCTCCAGTTTACTCTTCTTAATGAATGAGTAGTACTCCATTGTATAAAAATACCACATCTTTTTTATCCATTCCTCAGTCAATGGGCATTTAGGTTGTTTCCAAAATCTAGCTGTTTCAAATTGTGCTGCTATAAATATGGGTGTACATATATTGCTGTAGTATGATGTTTTTAATTCTTCTTGGAAGATACCCAGAAGGGGAGTAGCTAGGTCAAATGGGACCTCCAGTCCTAGTTTTTTTTGCGGAATCTAGTGGAGAGCTTTTTAAACACTGGCGTGTGCTAAAACTAAAGTTTTGAAAATATTAAGTGAGGACGATTTGGCAGTGTGATTAGCCATCTGTGTTTGCTAAGTGGGGGTATCAGAGTTAGGCTTGTGCTGTCACACAGAGATGGGGCAACAGGAACCATATTTCAAAAAGATGTGCCCAGGTCATTAAGAAGGACATATAATCTGTGTTGTAGAAGATTTACATCACAAAGGACAGAAAAGGATTTACAACTTCCAAGTCTAGTCAGGTTCTGGCTGGAACAAACAGTACAGTATACTTCTGGTGTTGGTAAGCTTTCTCACATATTTAAAGGGCCTAGGGTCGTCTAGAGGCATGGCATTGAGCTGACAGAAGCCAAGGTAGAATTTGTTAAGTCTCTTTCCAGTTGGGGGTGAGAGTTAGATGGGTCATTAATGCTGAGTTTGTAGTTCTCAATAAATGGATAAAAATTTTTATATAAAATTTCATGACCCTGGGTAGTTTGAGAAATGATAAGAGTGGAGTTTTACCTGGTCTGGGGAAGAGGAAAAGAACTTCCGTTGAAGGGAAGAGACTGTTCTTGGGACTTAGTGCCAAGAAAGAAAAGAGGAATAGCAAGGAAGGTAACTTTCAAGGCCTGAAAAGCAGCCTGGAATTTTGTGATTTAAGTTCAAGAGGAATATATGAACCAGAGTAATCTAGAAGAGGCAAGGTCTCTGTTAACGAACTACTTCAGGAAGCTACTTGGAAGAGACAGAACCTGTGGGGCGAGACTTGTAATCTGATAGGTGGGCTTTTCATATTTTAGCGTTTTGTTATGGTAGTTCCATGAACCCCTATCAGATTCACTCAGAAATAAATTCTGATTTTATGTTTCAAGAGAGTTGCCTGACACTTGCATTTCTCTCACTTTGACTCTTGATTTCTTGGTTAGCTTCCACCAGATCTTTTCAGAATATCATATTCTAAAGAGCTTATGTGGTTTTGCATAGTCAGTTCTTCTGTCTGGAGTATCTTGTAGTCCTGCTTCCTTTCTGTGCCCACAGACACCCTTTTATCCTTCAAGACCAAGGGAACTTAATGCCCTTTCTTTGTTCCCCATACTACAGTCTCTTTTGTCTGTTACAGCTCTTACAGTATGTTATAATTGGTTCATACTCTCAACTCCTCAGTTCAGAGGGAGATACTTAATGTTTGGATAATAGATGCAATTAAATATAATCAGTTTCGAAATGTGTTTCCCAGTGTTAACTCAGCTGTCTTATGCACATAGGTACAAGATATATTTTGTTAATTGAATTTTTATTTGTTCTTAGATGTCATTAAGAGGATCTGCGCCAGTGACAGTTGTACCTCTTCCTGGAGAGCAAATACAGGTTCAGGGGGTCATCCAGACAGCTCAGTCTTCTGTAATTCACCCACTACACGTGCAAACGGTACAGCTATTCAAAGATAGTGGTTGAGATTGGGGACGTTTATACCCTGAGAGGTCAGATACGCTGAAGTTGCTGTAGTTACGGTATTATAAACCAAGCTAACAAAGTTGTCCTGGAAATTACAGTATAGATTCAATGAGGCTAAATGAAAAGTGTTAGAATTTTTTATTACATGTGTGTAATACCCAGTGAAACTATAAGTTTTGAGAGGTTACTGCTAAGAATTTAAGGAAATGAAACTTTGTTCAGGGAAATAATCCTTTATCTCAATAATATCGTTCATGAAGGGAATTCTGAAGCCAGAGTAATGCCGGGCGTGGTGGCGCACGCCTTTAATCCCAGCACTTGGGAGGCTGAGGTAGGTAGAGCATTGTGAATTTGAGGCAGGCTTGGGCTACAGCGCAAGCACAAGGCCGGCCTGAGCGGACCCTACCTCAAAAAACTAGGGCTGGGAGTTTGGCTCAGTGGCTTAAGCGCCTGTCTGGCAGGTGTGAGGCTGTGAGTTCAATCCCTGGTGCCGCCAAAAAAAAAAAAAAAAAAATGTTAGCAAAAGAAGTAACCATCTATCTTATGCTTTATGGAGATCAAATTGGAGCGTTCTCTCACAGTAATGGATATTTCTTACTTATATCTATCTACCTTCATAGTGACGCCTGATAACTTTAGGAAAGAAAGAGGGCCACTGGGTTTCTTTCCTACTTTCTTCCCATTTTATCTTTGGTTCCTATGAGTCCCAGAATGCCATTGGTCTTTTGTCAATTTTAGAAGCAGCTATCTGGGAAGCAAAGAAAAATGTAGTGCCTCATCTTTTCCTGACGAGGTAGTAACTGGCAGTCCTATCAGCTGTAGCATGCATCTTCATTTGGTAATCTTATATGAAGGGTGGCAGTTGCGTGGATCTTTGAGTTTTCATTTTTTGCTGTTGTCATTAAGAGAAATATTCGATCTTAGATACAATTAATCCTTTAGTTTAGAAGTTATTTTCTTACTCAAGTTCACTTTCACTGAGACATTGAGTAAATTTAGGGACAAGCTGTGAAAATCGCCGATGGTTTAGATTAGAAATGATGCTTGAAGTACAGAATGACATCTTTCTTTTTTAAAATCATATTAGTTCTTTATTATTGTGACTAATGCTTTCCTATCAAAGGTAGAACTCATTTTCGAAAGAGATAATAAAATGTAAAGCAAGTCTTTGGAAATTTAATGCCAAATCTGAATAGTCTAAGCTTTTCTGTAGAAAGTAATGATGTAGAGAACTGATTTCTTATGTTCCTTCTCAAAGAAGCATGTTTGGATTTTTTTTTTTTAATGGAGATGAAGCTGAGCATGATAATGCACACCTATAATCCCAGCACTCAGGAGGCCAAGGCAGGAGGATCGCAAGTTCAAGACCAGTCTGGGCTACATAATGGGACCCTGTCTCAAAAACAAAACAAAACAAAACAAAAACCAACAAAAATATGAAGATGAAGTCAGGTATCATAACTTGACTTTAGTCAAGTTTGAGAAATACATTTTCAAAACTGAAAATAACTTGTTTTCTCAATTATAAAATATTGTTATAACTTAAAACTTGCCTTTTGTGTTGATATAAAGTATTGTTATGAACAGTTAGTGCCAGGTGTGCCGGTGCATGTCTGTAATCCTAGCTACTTCAGAGGCTGAAGCAAGAGAAGCGGAAACTCTGGTCCAGCTGGGTAACTTAGGGAGACACACTCTCAAAATCAGATGGGCATTCCCTGGGTTCAAACCTCAGTAACATACCCACACACACAAGTTAGGGATATTTATTACAAGTACCATGTGCTAAGTGCCTTGCACGCGCACATGTGTTAATTGTGAAATTGAGTTAAAATTGATTGCTGCAGATGTTTAAATCACATATATTTACACCTGCCCTTGACAGTCACCTCCACCTTGCCAAGTGAAATGATCAATTCTCAGCCCTTGTTTTACCTTACCTGTAAACAGCCTTTCACACAGGTGCTAGCACTTTCTCAGTATACTGTCTCTCCTAGTTTTTCCAAGATAGCTCACTCATTCGATTTTCTTCTTTCCTCACTGAGGACGCCTTCCCAATCTTATTAGGTCGTTTAGATTGTTTTCCTCTTCTTCCCAGTCTCTTAAGGTTGGAGTTTTCCTGAGCTCCTAATTCTATCCATATATACTCCTATGCTGAGTTTGTCCCGTGACCTGAGGAATTCCAAAGAGCTCTGCCTTCAAATTAATATATCTAGCACAGACCTCTTCCCTGGCTTGAGGCTTGTGTATCTGGCAGCCTCCTTAGGGTGGGCAACCAGATATCTAATAGTTTTTTCGAACTTGACGTGTTCAAAATCTAAATTAGCATCAGTGATTAAAAAAAAAAAGTTTGTTTGTTTATTTATTTATTTATTTATTTGAGATGGAGTCTCACTATGGTTGTCCAGGTTGGTCTTTAACTCCTGAGATCAAGTGATCCTCCTACCTCAACCTACTGAGTAGCTGGGATCACAGGCACGTGCCACCACACCCAACTAAAGATCTTTGAGTGCTGTGCACCTGTTTAGAACTAAAAAAGTGGAGGTTGAGATCAGTGACTAGTCTTTCTAAGTGTAGTAGAATAGTATTAACTTAATTCTTTTTCGTCTGTATTCTTCCTTATATTAAAACCAGTTTTATTTTTTAGGTGTCATCTTTATCAGAAAGTGAAGAGTCCCAGGACTCATCTGACAGCATAGGCTCCTCACAGAAAGCTCACGGCATCCTAGCTCGACGCCCATCTTACAGGTCAGTATGAATTTTTATTAAGCCCTGTAAGCCTCACTACCAAACTAAAGAGGGAGATGTTAAGAGAGGCCAGCTGGAGCCAGATTGTGAAAGGTCCGGTTCACTGGGTTGAAGATGATTTTAGGACTTATCTTCTGGCACAATTTAAAAATTTCATATTAGCTTAGAATAATTAATGGTAATATGAAGTAATATGGAGATTAAGAATTGAGCTGTCGTGTGTTCTCTGTCTCAGCTTCTTCTAACTCTGGGTCTTTATTCTATGTTCCACAATAATTCCTGCATGTACTTCAGAAGCTTCTCTGATTACCCTTTTCTCAGCAACTCCAAGATCAGATTAGGTCTCTCTTTAATTATGTCCTTCTGTTGAACCCTCTTATAGTACTCATTCATTTTATTTAAGGACATGACCCAAGTATTACTTGTGATCTTGGGGCTTAGTGAAGTGCCATCCCCTAGTAGATGCCCAGTAATCAATAAATGGAAAACTGGAGGTAACACCTAATTGATAGAAAGTGTTTGAAGTATATGGGTCATAGGAATCTTTGAAGTGAGTGAATGTGAAACACTTCTGTGGTAGAATTGGTGAAACTTGGTGACTATGTGGTAAGAGAAGTAGGAGACAGAATGAAAGACATAAGAGAACTCTGTATAGGCATGGTCTGTCTGGTGGAATAAATAGGAAAGACATCATGGAGATGTGACTCGGATTACCACAAGTCTTTATTTTGTGAGACTGGGACGAGGAATTTCATAAGCTAGCAAAAGAGCTGTTTCAGCTGAGGGACAGGTAGACTAAAGAAAAAAATTGACCAGTTCTGTGAATTGGGAGTTTAAGATACCTGGAGGAAGAGGTTTGTCTTTGTGTAAAGGATTTTGGCCTGCGTTGAATAGTCAGCGAACAGATGTTATTAGTCAACTTTACATTACTTTGACCTAATACTTAAGATACTCAACTTTTAAAGAGGAAAAAGTTATTTGGCTCATAATTTGGGAGGCTTACCAATTAACCCCATTGCTTTTGTGCCTGTGATAAGAACAAAGCTGTTCATTTCATACCCAGATGATGAAAAACAGAAAGGAAAGGGCTTTAGTCTTGCTGTCCCCTTCTTGGGCCCATGTGCACTGACCTAGCTTGCTCCCAGCAGGCGCCACCTTGAGGGAACACTTAACCAAACCATAACAACAGACACTTGCCTGTGAACTGTTGTGTGTGAAAGTAAACCCTAAAGAATGAACTCACAACTGAAAACCAAAAACAAGGCTGAAGAAATAATACATTATTAGCAAACAGCAGCAGATGCAATAAACAATATTAAATCTCTAAAACACTTCAGATAATAAAATTATTAAGACTATATTTAAAATTAAGAATGGCATAAAGAAGTCAAAACGCAGCTGGGCATTGTTGGCACACGCCTTTAATCCCAGCATGCAGGAGGCTGAAGTAGGAGAAGCATTGTGAGTTCGAGGCCAGCTTGGGCTATAGCGCGAGCGCAAGGCTGGCCTGAACTACATAGTGTGACCCTGTCTCAAAATAGGGTTGGGAGTTTGGCTCAGTGGCTTAAGCGCCTCCCTGGCAGGTGTGAGGTTGTGAGTTCAATCCCCGGTGCTGCAAAAAAAAAAAAAAAAGGTCAAAACCCTTCTGGCCGGGCATGGTGATGCACTTCCATTTTACATTGTACTCAAAGAATTAGTCAAGAAGTTAAATAGAAGAAGCAGATTAGAAAAAGAAGAAATAAAATATGCAGATACTATGATCTCATACTGTTTGGTTGGCTGTAGTAGAATATCAAGCTGGGTGTTTATCGAGAAAGTAAATTTATTTGGCTCACGGCTTTGGAGGCTGACAAGCCCCCAGTTAAGGAGTTGATGTAGTGAGGGCCTGCTGCACTGTGTCACCCATGGTAGGAGGCAGAGGAGTGGAGGGCCTGAACTCATCCTGAGATAACTAAGCTACACTTGCAGTGACTGCATTAATCTGTTTATCAGGGCAGAGACCTCGTGACCTAATCACCTCTTGAAGGTCTCACTTTTCAGCACTGATGCTTTGAGGATTAGGATTCTAGCACATATCCAAACCATAGCATTTACATAGAAAATCCTGAGGAATCCAACAAAATAGAACCAATAATTAAGCTCAGCAGGGTTGTGGGATATACAGAAATGAATTGTATTTCCATACTGTGGCAATAAACAGTTATCCAAAACTGCGATTAAGAAAACAGCCCCATTTACAATAGTATGAATTATAAGTTTAAAATTAAATTTATGAGTATAAATTATATAAGGGAGAAGGGGGTAAAGGGATAAAAAATGACCAATATACACTATATGTATGTAGCAGTTCCCTAGAATGGATAACACTATCCTGTATTACTAATAAAACCATAAATTGTACATACAAATTTAACAAACGAAGCATAATACTTATGAAAACTGCAGAACCTTGTTGAAAGAAATTGTAAAAGATCTTAAGTGAAGACTTCCTGTGTTGACCGAAAGAATATTACGACAGATAACCTAATTAAAAAATGAGCCTGACTTAACAGAATGGAAGTCATCAGAATGGGAGAATACCAGTAAGAAGCAAAGGAGATAGGCGCTGGAGGTCCTTCTGAAGGTAGAACTGAGGGATCAGGATAAAAATTATTGATTGAATGTTTATACATGGTGACACACAGTTAAACAGTAATTAGATCTTAATACTCATGAAACCCCTGCACACATTTCACATAGCCAAGTGATTGCCTTTGACCTCTAGGAGAAGGGACTGTCAGAACAGCAGATAGAGCAGAAGACAGCAAGCCTGACTGAGAAGAGAATTCAAATTGAAAAATGACACTGCCCCAGCTCCCTTCCTCAGCTTAACTATTATAAAAACCCTTACCAAGGGGGTGTGGCTCATTGGATGATAGTGTATGTGCTTACTATGCTCTGGGTTCAGTCTCTAACACCAGAAAAAGGGGGTGGAGCATTTGAATAAGCATTTCCTCAAAAAAGATACATAAGTGACCAATAAAGGTATAAAAAATGTTCAACATGATTTGTAATCAGGGAAATGCAAATCAAAATCATGAGGCCCTACTTCAGAAAAAGGTAGATAGTAACAAATGATGAGGACTCTTGAGACATTAAAACCCTCATATGTTGCCAGTGAGGATTGAAAGTGGTATAAGTGCTATGGCACATGGTTTGACCGTTGTGTGAAATGCTAGCCATATGACCAACCTATTCCAATGCCAGTTACGTTCTCAGAAATAAAAACACGCATCTGCATAAAACTTGCACATGAATGTTCACAGCAATATGTTCTCGGGGATCGAACTTACAACCTCCCACCTGCCAGGGCAGGTGCTTAAGCCACTGAGCCAAACTCCCGGCCCTAGTTTTTTGAGGCAGGGTTGCACTGTGTAGCTCAGGCCGGCCTTGCACTTGTGTTGTAGCCTAAGCTGGCCTAGAACTCACAACACTCCTAACTCAGCCTCCCGAGTGCTAGGATTAAAGGCGTGCACTACCACACCCAGCTCTGGCCCTAGTTTTTTGAGGCAGGGTCACACTACAGTTTAAGTAAATTTATAGAAACAAAGTAGATGGGGTTAGAGGTGCAGTTCTGTGGTAGAGCACTTACCGTGCATACACAGGGGCCTGGGTTCAGTTTCTAGTACTGGAAAGAAAGAAGAGAGAGGTGTGGGGGTTTAGCTCAGTGGCACAAGCGCCTTCCTGGCAAGCGTGAGGTCCTGAGTTCGATCCCCAGTACCAAAAAGAAAAATGGGGTGGGGGGGAGGAAGGAAAGTGGTTGAGTGGTTGCTTAGAGATTGGGAGAAGAAAAAATAGAATGGGGATTGACTGTTAATAGATACTAAGTTTCTTTTTGTTTTGTTTTGTTTTGTGTTTTTTTGAGACAGACTCTAGATACATAATCCATGCTGGTCTTTCACTCACTGTGTAGCCCAAGATGTCCTTGAACTCTTGGCAATCCTCCTGCCTCAGCCTCCCAAGTGCTGAGATTACAGTGGAGGCCACCATGTCTGGCTATAAGTTTCTTTTAGGAGGGGACAATATATGAGAAACATTGAATTATATACACTTTAAATGAATTAATTGTATGGTGAATGACTGATTGCAAGGTATTTTCCTTAAAAAGACTACAATGATTAGAATGGATTTTTAAAATTGCTTCACTTCAGTTAGTGATCTAACTAAGCTGAAGGATGCTAAAGATATACCATAAAAACACTAGTGAACACTAAAATTGCTGTATAAATAACATACAAAATTGAGCAGAGCAAAGAAGACTACCAGAGATAAAGGATATTCCGGGCTGGGGATGTAGTTCAGCAGCACAGCACCTGCCTGGCAAGCATGAGGTCCTGAGCTCTAGTCTTGGTACCCTGCCCCCCAAAAAGGACATTCCATTACATAGTGATCATTCAACAAGAAGACATAGCAATATAATTATATATACACCTCACCAAAAAACTTCAAAGTACATGTATCAAAACCATAACAGAACTAAAAATAGAAATAAACAAATCCATCTGTAACTGAAGACTTTAGCACACCTATCTCAGTATTTAGTAGAAGTTGGAGTGAGAAAATCAGCTTATAGAATTTAACACCAGTAATCAGGGGACCTAAGTGGACATTTTTGGAGTCCTTTGCCAAACACCTATAAAATGAACATTATTTTTGACTGCACAAAGAACATTCGCCAAGAAAATACCACTTCTGTGGTCATAATAAACTTTAACAATTTTAAAAGAATTGAAATCATGTATATTATGTTCTCTGATCCTGTTGGCATTATATATATATATATATATATATATTTTTTTTTTTTTCTTGGTCTTTTTGAGACAGGGTTTCACTATGCAGTTCAGGCTGGCCTAGAACTCACTTTGTAGCTCAGGCTGACCTCAAACTCGCAGTGATCCTCCCACCTCAGCCTCCTGAGTGCTGGGATTACAGGCACGTGCCACCATGCCTGGCTTGTTGGCATTATACTAGAGATCAATAATAGAAAAAAATTTTTTTTGAAGGGAATAAAACAAGACAAAATAGTGAGAACAATATTGAATTTCAAAAACATGACAGAAGGAAATCCCCCATAGTTGTTATATTGCATATTGTTATCCTCTAAACAGATGCTCAGACTACCGGCCCCAGGCCTGCGAAGTCAATCAGACAATACAAGCATTAAGTTGTTTTTGTACCTCAGTTGCTGTCACCCCAGCATGTGTTCCTCCAAATCAACTGGTTGCCTACATGGGGGCAAGGGCTTTCTCTCCTTGTTTCCCAGTCAGCCGCATGTGCATCAGCTGACTCACGGGAAGGGCAGGCTGACTTCTTGGTTCTTTTCCTGGCCCATGGCCTGTGCTGGCTCCAGTAATAGAAATATAGTAAGAAAGTTTCCAAATACATGGAAATTAAACAGCACAACTAAGAAACAATTCATTTACCAAATAGGGTAAGTGCAAGCAAATCAGAAGAAAGGAAATGTTAAAGAACAGCAATCAGTGAAATTTGAAAAGAGAAAACTAATTGAGATTATCAAAAGCTGGGGAGTGATTAGAGGTGACAGTAAGTTATGGAGGGGCCAGGTGTGATAGTGCACACCTGTGATCCAGCACTCTGGGAGGGTGAGGCACAAGGACCATGAGTTTAAGGCCAGTCTGAACTATACAGCGAGACCCTGTCTTTAAAAAAGTCATGGGGGACTGGTTATGGCCTTGGGAGGCGTGGTGTTTATTCTGAGTGAGATAGGAAGCCAGTGCAAATGGCTGTAGGTCTGATTGACATTTTAAAAAGACTGATTGCTGTGTGGAGAATAGACTGTAACAAGGGGTAGGTAGACAATAGGAGACCAAGAGAGACTATTGTGACTGTCTAGTAAAGAAGTGATGGTGGTATTTATTGGGGTGGCAGCAGTGGAGGTGATGAGAGGGTAAGAGTGAGACAATAATTGCTTATGCATTGGTGATGGGTTGTGAAAAAGAAAAAGGATGACATGAGAATTTTTGGTTTAAGCAACTGGAAAATGGAGCTAGTATTTACTGAAATTACTGCCAGAATATCTAACATTAGATTTCGAATGTGCTAGGTTTCAATTGCCTGTTGGAATGGAAGTGTTCAACACAAAATTGGAAATGAAAGTAAAGTTCAGGGGAGAGAATGGGGATGAAATCAGTTGAAGGCTTACCAATGCAGATTGGGTATCCAAACCCATAGAACAGATGAGATTGCCAGAAAGTGAGGTGAAAAACTACACCCCAGTTTTACCCAAGGTCATGTTAAAAGAGCGAGGAAGGATACAAAACAATGCCAAGTAATACCTCTGACTGCTGTGTAATTAAAATAATGTAGACGAATGATATACAATTTAGATAATGGTACTGTTACAGAGAGGGGACAAATGTTGACATTTGTATGTATAACTTGATTCGTTTCTGTTCAAATTATTTGAAACAAGTCTGGGTAGATGGTGCACGCCTGTAATCCCAGCACCAGGGAGGCTAAGGATGAACCAAAGTTGAAGCCCAAGGCCAGGTGTGGCGGCACATGTCTGCAATCCCAGCATTTTGGAGACTGAGGCAGGAGGATCCATGCAAGTTCAAGACCAGCCTGAACTGCATAGTGAAACGTTGTCTCAGAAAGACCGGGGAAAAAAAAAGTTGGAGCCCAGACTGGGCAACTTAATGACTTAGTGCAACCCTGTCTGAAAACCAAAAAAATAGTCTGTGGGATATTGCTCAGCACAGAGACCCTGGGCTCAGGTAGGTGATTGTGCTGCTGAGCTGTATCCCCGGACGAGGCCCTGGGCTCCACCCCCAGGTTGGGAGAAAAAAATCTGAATCAAATGTGGCATAATATTAGTATCTATTGATTTGTGGTATGTGGCACATAGATGTTTTATTTTAGGCACTTTTATCAAAATCTAAAAGTGAAAAAGAAATGGCCACAGTATTCTGTGGTGTCATGCTAGGCTGATTGCATGAGGCCACACAGGCATTGTTAAGTGGATTCTGGAGCTCTGTCTCAGACGTCACAGTCATTAGGGGCATTGGGAATCTGGATTTAACAGCCTCTCCAGATAATTCTGATACATAGGCAGGTTTAGGAACCACTGTGCTACAAGTTCCTAAAACAGAGTCATGTAGAGTCTCACCTCTCTTGTTCTGTAGAACTTCTGCTAATAGAATCTACAATTCTATTAGCTCTTGCTGGAAATACTGTCCAGAGAAAAGAGCTGGAGCTGGAGAAGGATCTTCAACATGTCATAGAAGAACACATGAAAAAACTGCAAGTGTTCAACTTAAATCACACCCATGGCAGTAGTGAAATACTGCATTGTGTAGGTCATAGGTACATTTATTGGGTTAGGCTTAAATTTTTCTAGCTTCACTGGGTAGAACTAGCTATGGATTGAAGTGAAAAAGAACTTCCATTGTGCAATAATAGAAAAAGTTTTTTGGAAGTAGTGGATGACTTATCGAGAAAGTAGTAAGTAAAATTGTGAGGAAGGGGCTGGAAAGTTGGCATAGATATCACCAGAGACACCTTTTGCCTTTCAGGATACCTTTTCAGCAAGAACTACTTTCCCATACCTTTGCCTGTCTCACATGCTGTTTCACCAAGTCTGAGCTACACCTCAAACTATTTACCTCTTTTTGTTAAAATGAGCAGTTTTGCTTAATGCTGATACTCTGCTTATTTACAGTAGTATTTTTTCTTTTGAAATACTGGAGATTATCTTTTTTTATTTTGAGACAGAATCTTACTAAATTGCAAACACTGGCCTTAACTTGCCCTCCTTCTGCCTCAGCCCCCTGAGTAGCTAGGGTTACAGGCTTGTGCCACCATACCTAGCTATAGTAACACGTCTAGTCTGGATTTTTTTTTTCTGAGAACTGAAAACTGATAAGACAAAATCGATCTTAAGTGAAGGTCACTGACACTGTTTAATGAATATTAATTAAATAACTCACAATAGAGATAGCTCTCCTGAAGAGAAGTAGGTTTTTTTCTACCTCTACAAGGGCCTCTACAAATACCTGAGAGATACTGGTTTTTTTGTTTTGTTTTGTTATAATTTTTTGATATTGGAGTACTCTTTTTTTAATGCATAACTTTTTTTTTGACAGTCATAAGCAAAATGTAGCTAGCCTGGAGCACATAATGATTATGATTTCTTTTTTTGAGGGGGTAGTTCAGGGTTTTTGAGACAGGGTCTCACTTTGTAGTGCAGGCTGACCTCGAACTCACAGCAATCCTCCTGCCTCAGCCTCTTGAGTGCTGGGATTTGTAGGCATGCACCAGCATTCCTGGCCTGTGTTTTGTTTTGTTTTGTTTTTTGGAACAGTGTCTCACTATGTAGTTGAGACTGGCACTGGACTCATGGTGATCCTCCTCCTGCCTCAGCTTCCTAAGTGCTGGGATTGCAGGAATACACCACCATGCTGGCCAATGATGATGATTTCTTGACAAAACAGTTTACAGTTTACTATATATCTAGTTGATTATTGTACCTTTTTTGAGATGAGGTTTCACTATGTTTTCCAGGTTGATCTCTAACTCCTGGGTTCTAGTGATCCTCTTGCGTCAGCCTCTTAAGTTACTGGGACTACAGGCGTGTCACCATCCAGCTAAATTACAGTACCTTTAATGTGAGATTGAGAAAGGTTTTAAAACAATTTCTTCTTGTAAATGCATTCTCATTACCAACATTAATAAGAGTTCTACTTTTCACAGAAAAATTTTGAAAGATCTGTCTTCTGAAGATACACGGGGCCGAAAAGGAGACGGAGAAAACCCTGGAGTTCCTGCTGTCACTTCTATGTCTGTTCCAACTCCCATCTATCAGACTAGCAGCGGACAGTACAGTATGTATAGGAATCATCTCCACCTGATGGATACACAACTTAGGTTTTCTGTGGGAAGAGGTGGTATGAAGAAAGACTGTCATATTTAATAGTGGTAATTATTAAAAGATAATATTTTGAGCCAAGAATAATGCAAAGTACTTTTTCAGTGTTGTCTCATTTACTACTTACAGCAGCTTATTGAGGTAAGCAGTTACCAGTTTATGAGGGAACAAAGTATTAGAAAGTTAGATAATAATTTTCAAGTTATGCAGCTTGTAGGTGATGGAATATGATGCAAAATTAGGTTCGTTTGAATCTAGAAATTTAATTTACTCTGTAACTACAGTACTGCTTACAGACTGCTCTTTTGGACAGCTGCAGTTATATCCATGACCTTAATTCTGTGGAATTTACTATTTGAATTGGTTACATGATGAAAGATTAAACATGAATATTAGATTTTCAGTATGAAGTTAAGAAAGGTTGAATTATAAAGAAAATTCAGAATCTGCAGTGTGATTTACCATGAATAATCAGGGACTGATCACCTTTAATGAATCACTAAATCTCTATCTGAAAATGGTACAAAGATTGGTTAGGGGCAAGTGTGGTGGTACACACCCATAATCAAAATACTTAGGAGATTGAGGCAGGAGGATCTCTGAGTTTGAAGCCAGCCTCAACTACACAGAGAAACTTGTCTCCTAAATAAATAACAAATGGACTGGGGATATGCTGAATACAAAGGCTGTGGTTTCAGTCCCTAATACCGCAAAATAAGGAAAAAGGAAAAGAAGTCATAAAAGACACAAATGGGTCCTTTGTGTGTGTGTGTGTGAGGGGGTGGGGGTACTGGAGATTGAACTCAGTACTGAGCCTTTAAAAATCTAAAACATGACTTATTCTAAGACTATATAGAAAATATTTCATGTTATAATTGAGATGCGTACCATACAAAGTAGTATATAGGGCAAAGCTTCGGTGATGATGGAAATGTGTATCTACATCACTGAGGACAGTAGCCACTAAACCAGGGGACTGTTGAGTCCTTGAAATATGGCTGGTGAGACTGAGGAACTGGATTTTTTATTTTGTTTAACCTAGTAGTCACACAAGGTTATTGGCTACTTTATTGAACAGTGCAGTTTTAGAATAAGTACAACCAGGTAAGTAACACGTGTTAAGACTAGGAAGAAAGCTTGCAAAAATGAAACAGTTCTGTATTATCAGATATATTTGAAATCACTACCTACATCTACAAATATATAATTTTGATTTATGTATTACTTTATCAGTCCATATGAGCTTACAAAAAGACTGGAAGCAGTGTACACCAAAAATCGCTTACTTCAAGATGTCAAGGGTAGCCACTCCCAAGTGACTGTCACCATACTGCTTGAGTCTTTCCAGACATAAGTTAAATACATGTGGCAGTGGGGAGGGACCAGAAACTTCTGAAAAAAATGTTTTTTATTTATGACTCCCTCTACCACACACAGTTTATTTTGGCTTCCTGGAAGGCAAACTAAAAGGGAAAAAAATGTTACATAGTTGCAGTTTGAAAAGAGAGTACAGGGATGAAACACTAGGTTGTGCAGGGGATTTTTTTATTTGGAAACTGCATAATGCTAAAATAATTTCTGTTTAGCTATGTCTTCTGGGTTTTAATTTAAGGGAAGACCATTAACACAAATATAATTCAATGAAAAATACCTTTGGGGAGCTGAGTGATGTGATCTGATAGGTGGCTTTCTGGTGACTTTATTTGCATAAGGAAATGAATGAACAGATACATTTCTTAAATATCAGTTAGGTAAATAGCATGCAAAATTACAGTGTTTATGTTTCTTTCTCTTTCTTTAAAAGTTGGCCGAGGCCGGCTTGGGCCACAAGGCGGCGCAAGGCCGACCTGAGCTACATAGTGCGACCCTGCCTCGAAAAAACCAGGGCTGGGAGCTTGGCTCAGTGGCTTAAGCGCCTGCCCTGGCAGGCGCAAGGCTGTGAGTTCAATCCCCGGTGCCGCAAAAAAAAAAAAAAAAAAAAAAAAAAAAAAAAGTTGGCCATGGGGGTGCTTTTCTGATGCTCTAGAATTTCTGTGTCATTAGCAGTTAGCATAGAGTGCCCCATGGATTCCAAAATGTGCTGTTTTTACCAGTTGGTTATACAACTTGAGGCTGAATTTAAGGCAATACAGCTAAACTATAGAATTTTATAAAGAAATACTACTTTACTGAGTTTCACTGTTTCATTTATACAAAGTGGTCCACAGTTACCAAGCAGAATTGCATTCATATCAATTTGAATGAATACTTTACCATTCCTTAGAATTCAGTGTATTATGTAGCCTTATAATACTATTTTCTGTGTTTGGTTAAAGTTGCCATTGCCCCAAATGGAGCTTTACAGTTGGCCAGTCCAGGAACAGATGGTGTTCAGGGACTTCAGACATTAACCAGGACCAATTCTGGCAGTACTCAGCAAGGTACAATTCTCCAGTATGCACAGACCTCTGATGGACACCAAATACTTGTGCCCAGCAACCAGGTGGTTGTACAAAGTAAGTATGCTTAACTGTCATAGAAAGTTTCCCAAAGTACTTTCAAAGACACTTAGCAATTAATTCACCTTTCTCACCATACAGCTGCATCAGGAGATATGCAAACATACCAGATCCGTACCACACCGTCAGCTACTTCGCTGCCACAGACTGTGGTGATGGCATCTCCAGTGACTCTTTCGTCTCAGACAACAAAGACAGATGACCCCCAACTGAAGAGAGAAATAAGGTTGATGAAAAATAGGTAAGCAGTAAAATTATACTATCAGAATGGATAAGAGTTTTGTAAATTTGAAAACATACCAGATATTAGTATAATTACAAATAAGATTTATATCAGCTTTGTTTTACTATGTGTTAGATTGTCTCCTTCATTCCCAGTAGATCAGTGAGTCTC
>RJWM01038670.1:0-16601 GCA_004363535.1 Dasyprocta punctata | reverse complement strand
GTTAATCCTCCAAGAATGAACTCTGTCACTGTAGAGTGATTTTCTGCAGTCATTCTGTCTGGGTGGGAGTCCTGTGGGAACAGGAGAAAACCCTGTGAGGCGGCATCTTTGAGCTTCTTGGGTAGATGTTTTTCCATGTTTGGTGTTGCTGAACCGTTGCTGGTCATGGCTAATGTGTCCTTCCCCAACTGATCTTTTCACTGAGAGTTATACCAGCTCTTGAATATTTAGAAGATCTTGGTGAATGGGGTCCAGACCTGGATCTCTCACTACTCTCTTGCTTCTCCAGTATGCTAGTCCTTAGTTCTCACTGTATTGCCATAAACTAGCACCATTCCCACCTCTTTGACCTGGACATGGATGCAGATTCTCAGGTCTCACATCCCAGGTACTGAACCAGGATCTCTGGGATGGAGCTGAACAAGCAGTCTTTGGACAAGCAATTCGTCCATGGATACTGATTCATACTAAAGTTGGAGATCTTCTACCCTACCCCTCATCAGTAGTGAGTTTCAGTTTCCAGTTTGTATTGTGAGAGGCAATTTTCTCATCAATGAAACTTTTTCACCAGTACAAAATGTTTTACTAAAATAAATTTTTTAATTACTAATAGATCAGTAGATTTAAAATAGTTAAGCTATTTCCTCATGTTCTGTGAATGTGAAAGCAGAAATAGATATCTGAAATTCATGGAATGTCTACTTATTGTGGTTAGTCACATGCTGTGTCACTGAAAAATAAGTACATTTCTATGTTAAAATATAAGTAAAATATTAATATGACTTTCAAAGGTATATTTCACCTTCCTGCTTCTGAGATCAAGTGTCTAATACCTGAAACTTAAAGAAGGAGATGTTGCTTTGACTCAAGTGTGGAGAAGATTTAGTCCTAGGTCAGCTGACTCCAAGGCATAAACATTATGGTGGAAAGAAATGACAGAGGAAAGCTGCTGAACTCATAGCACCTGAAAATCAGAGTTTAGGTGAAGAGCCAAAGAGGAAGGGGCAGGAATCAATTGTAATTTCCAAGGTCACATCCTCATGCCTTAACCAGAGGCATCCGAAGTGTGCTTTACTAATCTCCTCTCTTTCGAGTCAATGAAATTGAAAGTTAAGTTTAACTGTTAACAAAAGAATTCTGGTAAAAGACGTCCAAAGAATATAGACTTATCAAAATTGCAGATATAAGCATAATTTTAAGCACAAACAAGATAAAGCATAACACAAGTCTTCTTTCAAGTAATGATTCCTATTAAAACATGAGTTGTTATTAAGCATGTGGAATTTGCTCTTAGTTATTTACAGGGTGTGATATAAAGCAGTGGTTCTCAATGTTTCCTGTATATTGCGACTACTTGGAACATTTGTAAAGTATTGATGCCTGAATTCTACTCACAGAAGAATTGATTTAATGATCCATGGTTTAATCTTGGGGACTGGCACACAGGAAGTGTTCTATAGCTAATTATGTATATGATAATTTTCAGATTGCAATATCAAAGCATGTTATTGTACATTCCTAATGACAAAGTGTTCAAATTACAATAATGTTTCTAGGAAGAATCAAAAATCATTGCTGAAGGTAACCTTAATGTGGATATACTTACTTGTCAGATGTATGCTTATGCTCATAAATAAACTCACTATTAATTGTTTCCTGATGCAATTATCAAAATAGGATAAAGTATTTTTAGAGAAAAACTTTTATTCTTATTTCATATGGAGATATGCTAATGAGTTGCCCCAGTATACAAATTATTGGTAAATTAGGATGAAATTTACCTCTGTGCCTCTCTGATCATGAGCTTCCTCCTTTGTGCCCTATACATGGCCTTATAAATCTGCAAGCTAGCACACCAAAAAATGGTATGATTGCAGCATGCTTATTCTTGACTTAGTGTGTGCCTTGTAAACACAATAAGAGGACTGCTTGTTTGTTTTCATTGTGCAGCAAACTGAAGCTCTAAAAGCTCACTAAGTTATGGAAAATGCCACTACTGGTAGGAGGCAGACTAATTCTGTAACTGAAAACTCCTGACCACCCATTTGTTTTGTCTTCATTAAACTATACTTTTTTATTGCAGGGGTTTAGGTTTTTATTTTATGGTACTGGGAGTCAGACTCAGGACCTTACTCTTGCCAGGCAGGCGCTGTGCTGCTGAAGTATATCCCTGGTCTGACTTTTTTGTTGTAGATACTTTGTCCATGTCTATATCATGATTAGTAATATGTATTTATTATAATTTTCAAGATAGAAGTGACATTATTTGTAATTTATGTGCATTTTTAACATTGTAAATAGAATAAAAGCCCTCTACATTTTCCAATTATTGGAGCCTGACAATGGTAGTGAATACCCTTCTGAATATGATGTATGCCTGTATATATGCTAACATGCAATAACATTTTTAAGTTTAATTTTTACATATAATTTAAAAATAAATATCATTTGATCTCAATAGCAATAATAAATGTCACTAATTGCGTTTTCTCTTAGATACGAGAAATAGTGTTTAAAACCCTTAAAATATAGTGTGAGGACAAGAAACTCTGCATTGCATTGTTAGGTCTACTGTAATTGTAAATAAGTACCAAAATTCAGACTAGATATTTTGAAACAGGAAAAAGTTGTTCAAATGGGAAGAAAAACTAGGGAGGGGTGAAGAGGAATGAAAAGAATGGGAAAGAAAAAAATGAGGTAAGAAGGACAAAATGGAGAAAAGTTTTTGTAAATAAGGAGAGGAAGAGGGATTGAAGGGAGAGGGAGAGGAATGAGAAGAAAGAGGAAACAAGGCAGTTCATGTAGGCTGGGTGTGGTGGTACATCCCTGTAATCCCAGAGCTTGGGGTGCTGAGGCAGGAGGATTACCATGAATTTAGTCCAGCCTGTACTACACAGTGAATTCAAGGTCAGCCTGAGGTACATTACAAGACCTTGTTTTAAAAAATAATCACATATGTTAGCACAGATTCCTTAGATGAATGTGATGATTATGTGTATCTAAATTGTAGCAATAAATTTAATTAAAATACATTTCTAAATGGACTTGACAAAAACACATTTCCATTTATTACAAAATAATTTTTTTAGCTAATAAGAGATTTAAAATACTACATATTCCCCTGTTTCCAATCTCTGCTCTAAATATGATACAAAGCAGTGCATAGTGATCGGGGTTCAGAAGAGAACTCCATTGTATAGATGAACCCTCGCATCAGGGCTTTTATTTTTTATACCCACAATCTTCTAATAATATAAAGTAGGCTACCACAAATCATACATTACCTATTAATTACTACAAGCATTTTCTTAATCTTACCAAGCCATCAGAAGCCCAGAATTACTGTTAAAAAGAATATAGCATACAAGAGAAATGTACCTAGCAATAAAGGTAAACACACAATTGCAAATACTTTGCATTAAAAATAAGAGCTCAGAGGAGAAAGATTTTCTTATATAGTTTTCATAAGTATGTATTAAATACCTGGGTGGAAGAAAACTGATACACCATCTTGTGGAAATTTTGGAGTTGCCATTGGCTTCAGCAAGCAGCAAGTGCTGGAAATATACAGTATATTTCTAGCACTAAATGTGCTAGAAAAGGGGTCACCATGATTTGTTGGCAGGAGTTTGCAAATGCAAGGGAAAAACATCTCCTGGGATGTAGTTACTCTGGAGACTATGGTCTTCACTAAGGAACAATTAAAGTCTTGATTTAACATTGCTCTGTGACTAATTTTTCTTTATACTTGTAGAGTCTTCTTGCAGCTATGGAAATTTCAAATATAATTCAAACATTGGAATATTTTGGTATCAACAGTCCCAACATCATCAGCATTCTAACCATCACCGTCCTCCTCATTATCATCATCATTGTCATTTTTGTAACTACCTCAGTCATTGCCATCAACATCATCAGCAATTACTACCACTATCACTCTTACTCATCATTAGTAGTTTATCACTCTCCAGAATCTAGCACTGACTTTTTTTTTCTTGGTACCGGGGATCAAACTCTTGACCTCATGTTTGCTAGGCAGGCACTTAAGCCACTGAGACATGTTTAGTTAAAGTGCTTTGGTTAAAGCATTTTGAAAACCTAAGCAAAGGTTTTTAGTAAAACAAACAATAGTTTTAGTAAAATAGTGTTAAATTGATAAGTAACCTTGAATTGTTGTTCTGCTATTGTACCTCTAGACAGATAGGGTAGAATAGCAGGTTGTGAGGAGCATGACAGGTAGATTTTTAGGAATCCTTTAGCTATATGTATTCATTCACTAGAGAAGTTTGTTGGTAAGAAAATTTCTGTTTGTAGAACATGTTCAATATTTTGTTATCATGAAAATATTGTTAATAAAGAGTTCTAAATTAAAGTGTTCATATGGAGATCACTTTAGTTTCACATGCAGTTGTAACAAATAATATAGGGTGGTCTCAGTTATTCTTTTTATGCCATTGCCCCCAGTAGTACCATTCTGCAAACAATTATACAGTATCACAGCCTAGATACTCTCATTGACATAAATCCATTGGTTTTATTTCTGGTTGTTCAATTTTCCTGGTAGTTTTTGTGTCACTGTATGTTTTGTTATACGTATTTCACCAAATGCAAATGTTCATATATTGGTCATCACAGTTAAGTTAAAAATACATCATTTTCATTTCCTAAGTTTCAAATCAATTATTTGGTTTTCTGTTCTCCAAAATTGAACAGTAATTGTCAGTTAATGACCTGCCTGAACTGCATAGCAAAAACTTGTCTTAAACAAAATAATTCTTTTTTCTTAGAATAATTTTACATATGATTTCACTTTGAGCAAGAGAACAACAAGTCACCAAGAAGCAAGCACTCCCTGTGATCAGTGCCATGTGCAGGCTGTTGGGGAGAGAGCCAGATGCCAGCATCTGGCACGTGGTCTAGGAAACAATAAGAGTCACAATACTCCACCATAAACAACCAGCTGATCTGTAGAAACAGAGGCTGCGATGATAGCTATTGAGATAAAATACAATTTAATGCTTGTAGTGTTTAGTGTTTCACTGACTTTGCAGGTGTAAACTTGATAGTCTGATCATCTATTCAGAGGATAGCAATACACAGTGTAGCATCTATGAGGGATCTCCTTCTGAAGGTGGTAGCCACTGTCAATTTCCTATCACTTTGTTTTAAAGTCCTTTATCGTTTTCATTGTTTTGTTGGGCTGTGTTTTATTCTGTTTTGTTTTGTTTGATTTTATTACATACGATGGCATGGGTAACTATTTTAAGGGTAACAAATATATTATGGTAGCCATTCTGGATATACGCATCTTGTTTTGAAGTCCTTTATTGCATTCATTGTTTTGTTTTGTTTTTAATGGCTCTATTCTGTCCTATTTTGTTTGATTTTTACTACGTCTGAAGGTATGGGCAGCTATTTTGAAGACAACAAGAGGCATTATGGTAACCATTGTTGTTTCCTATTGTTTCAAAGTCCTGTGTCACTTACACTGGTTTACTTTGATTGGCTTTATTCTTTTTTATTTTGCTTGGGTTTACACTCTTTAAAATAAAAATTAAAAAACAAAAAGAGCTCACCTTGATTCTTTATTATATGAAATTAATATTTTTCTAGCACGACTTCTATAAAATGCCCTCTATTTCTGAGAAGCATTCAAAATTATTATGCCTTGATCTCCTGGCTCTGTTCCTTTTCTCCTTTTACAAGGATCTTTTCTTTCATCTCTAATGTTGCAGTTCTATTGAGTTTGGGTTTTATTCTTACCAGTTGATTCTTTCTCTTTTATTTTTTTATTGGACAGGGTCTTGCTATATACGTCAGGCTGGATTCAAATTCAGTATTTAGCCCAGTTTGTCTCAGCCTCCCAAGTTCTGGGATTATAGGTATGAGCCACCATGCCTGGTCCTACCAGTTGATTTTTACAGAGAACTTCGGTTGCGTTGGTACTTCGCACTGTCAACACTGCTCTAGTTTCATTACATATTCCTATGATTGCCTTCAAACTCATCTACTATTTGAGAATATGAATCCATTCCAGTGTTAAATAGGTCAGTTTAGAATACGAATCCCTTTCTGTTGTCAAATAGGTCAGCTCAGATTTTGAGGAATGCTGTTAGTCAGTCAGTCTGGGTTTTAGGCTTAGCAGATATTCTGTTGCATCTTTTCATTTCTTCTGGCACAGATGCTAATGTTATGTATATTTTTAGTTTCTGGTACCTTTAGCCCATCAGTGTATGTTCCTGGCTTAAGAGGATAAAATACCACCTTTTGTTGTTATACATGCCGTTAATGGACATGGGCTGTGTTGTCTACTTGTCTTTCATAATTAGTGAAGTTTAGAAACCATGGTATCATGATTTCATAATCCTCCAAAATATCTTATTATTAACATTTCATACTAAGAAGAAGAAACAGTAAATTAAGAAAATCATTTGAGGGATATATACATCAGTAGCATATATTTATTTAGTATATACATGAGAAAATATATTTTTGGATGTACTGAAGAATATATATTAAACAAAACTATTTGAAAAGTGTTTTTTGGGCAGCCATGCCCAGCCAGGAGCAAGGCCCTGGCACTGTAGGCCTGGGACTCGCACAGGCCTGCCTGGCATGCCAAAGGTGCTGAACTCCTTGCAACCAGACTCAGGGTCCCGGGGGCACCACACTCCGGGGTACACTCTGCCTAGCTGCCTGGGACCGGGAGGCCTTGGCCCCCACCCAGTAAGGTGGAGGCTCCACCCCCACACTCCGGGAGGGGGCACTCACTAGCTGTGCACAGGATCCAGCTCTACCGGTTCCCACGACTCAGTGCAACCCACCAGGGAAACGCCCAGCCAGCCTTGAAGGACACAGAGGTACTGAGCCCAGCCCAGCCCAGGACCCCAGAGCTGCTCATCAGGGACTGACCAGCATAGCTATAGAGCCTTGGAGAGCTTGGGTTCTCCCCACAAGAGTGCAGGGTGTGCACACGAGCCACATTCTTCAGTGTAGCACCCTGCACGCCAGGCGCTACAGGCTGCGGTCATGCCCAGCCAGGAGCAAGGCCCCAGCACTGTAGGCCTGGGACTCGCCCAGACTTGCCTGGCATGCCAGAGGTGCTGAATCCTTGCACTCAGACTCAGGGTCCGGGTGGTGCCACACTCCGGGGTATACTTCGCCTAGCTGCCTGGGACCTGGAGGCCCTGGTCCCCACCCAGTAAGGCAGAGCCTCCACCCGCATGTCCCGGGAGGAGCACTCACTAGCTGTGCACAGGATCCAACCCTACTGGGTCCTACAACACAGAGCGACCCACCTGGGGAATGCCCAGTAAGACTCGCAGGACAGAGAATCACACAGGTTCTAGAAGAAAATGACAAAATGAAACACCAAGAGGCAGTCTCAATCCCCCAGCCCACTGAGAACAAACCCAAGGGACACTAAAATGGAAGACAGTGGGAGACACACAACTGAACTTTCTGAAATGATAGAAAATGCAGTAAAGAAGCAGCTCGATGAAGCTACAGAGAAAATAAAATCAGAAATATTCTCTCAGCTAAAAAATGAAATGAGAATCATTGTAAAAGAAATTTTGTGTGTATCTAAAGAAGAGTAAGATAAAAAATAGAAGAACTTAAGAAAATGATCAAAACTTTGAATGAACAATATAAGACACAAACAGAATGCATGCAACAGATGCAAAGGAAAATGCAGGAAATGAAAAATTCCATGGAAAGCTGGCAAAACCACTTGAATGAAGCTGAAGATAGAATCATAGACCTTGAAGACAGCATGGGAGCTTATGACTGTGAAAGAAAAGATCTCTTAGAAATAATAAGGAACCAACAAACAACAATTCAACAGCTGCAAGACAATGTGAAGAGAAATAACATAAGGTTAATAGTCGTAAATGAAAAAGCAGGGGTCAGTACTAATGACCTGCGAAGACTATTCACAGAAATAATAGCAGAAAACTTTCCAAACATGGGGAAAAAATCTGAAATACAGGTAACTGAGGCATACAGAACCCCAATTAACCATAACCAAAATAAATCCTCACCCAGACATATAATAATAAGGGTATCAGAAATACAGCACGAGAACAAAATACTAAAAGCTGTCAGAGAAAAGAAACAGATCACCTATGAAGGAAAGTCTATCAGAATCACTGCAAACTTCTCAACACAAACCTTTAAGTTAAGAAGGGCTTGAGTGAAGTATTTCAAATCCTGAAAGAAAACAACTTTCAACCCAGGTTGATGTACCCTGCAAAACTATCCTTAAAAATTGATGGAAAAAAAAATACTTTCATGACAAAGAACAACTGAACAAATTTATGGCCACCAAACCAACACTACAAAGAGTACTGAAAGACACTCTAGAAAGAGACAAAGATAACCACAATCTTAAGAACAACAACAAAAGGAAACCACTAAGCAGGTCAAATACTTAAACAGAAAATGTAGAAAACCAACAACAGAAAGATATCATGACAGGGATGAGCCAGCACATATCAGTTCTATTAATCAGTGTAAATGCTCTCAACTCACCAATGAAAAGAAACAGATTAGCAGAATGGGTTAAGAAACAAAACCCAACAATATGCTGTGTACAAGAAACACATTTCACTCAAAAGGAAATTCACAGACTAAAAATCAAAGGCTGAAAAACAATACTCCATGCAACAGGAACCCAGAAAAAAGCAGGGGTAGCTATTACGTTTGTACACAATGCAAACTTCAAACCGAGAATGATCAGAAGAGATAAAGAAGGTCACTACATACTTGTTAGGGGAAAACTTCAAGAGGAAGAGATTACAATCATAAATATATAAGCACCAAATATGGGAGCACCCAACTATGTAAGACAATTCTTAATAGACATGAAAAACCAGATAAACAATAATACAGTTATAACAGAGTACCTTAACACCCCACTGTCACAGAGAGACAGATCAACCAAACAAAAAATCAGCAAAGAAATAACAGAACTGAATCAAACCTGTGAACAAATGGACCTAGTAGATGTGTACCGAGTATTCCACCCATCAACATCAGAATACACATTCTTCTCAGCTGCACATGGGTCATTCTCTAAAATAGATCACATACTGGTCTACAAAACATACTTAAGTACATGCAAAGGAACTGAAATAATTCCATGCATATTATCTGACAATAGCGCAGTAAAATTGGAAACGAATGACAAAAAAACCTACAATAACTGCATAAACACATGGAAATTAAATATTACCCTCCTAAATAACCAATGGGTCACAGAAAAAGTTAAAGAAGAAATTAAAGAATATCTACAATTGGATGAAAAAGCAAATACAAATTGCCGGAACCTGTGGGATACAGTGAAAGCAGTACTCAGAGGGAAATTTATAGCACTAAGCTCAGAAAAATGGAAAGAACACACATAAACAACCTCATGCTGCACCTCAAACTTCTAGAAAAAGAAGAGCAAGTCAAGTCCAAAGTGCAAAGAAGGGAGGAAATTATTAAGATTAGAGCAGAAATTAATGCAATTCAAACTAAGAAAACAATACAAACAATTAATGAATCGAAGAGTTGGTTCTTTGAAAGAGTAAATAAAATTGATAAACCCCTAGTCAACCTCATCAAAAAGAGGAAAGAAAAAGCTCAGATTCATGCAATAAGAAATGAAAAGGGTGAAATCACTACAGACCCAGTGGAAATACAGAAGATCATCAACGCCTACTTCGAAAATCTTTACTCACATAGATTCGATAACACAAAAGAAATGGACAGATTCCTAGAAACCTATGAATTACCAAAGCTGAATCAAGAAGATGTAAAGCTGCTGAATAGCCCAATTTCAGCTAATGAAATTGAAAATGTAATTAGGACCCTACCAACAAAGAAAAACCCGGGACCTGATGGATTCACTGCTGAATTCTATAAGAAATTTAGGGAAGACTTAATGCCAACACTCCTCAAACTCTTCAATGAAATTGAAAGGGACGTAATCTCTCTAACTCATTGCTGGAAACAAGTATTACCCTTATACCAAAACCAGAGAAATGCCCAACCAAAAAAGAAAATTACAGGCCAATCTCCCTCATGAACATAGATGCAAAAATCCTCAATAAAATACTGGCAAATAGAATACAGCAAGTTATCAGAAAGATTATAAACCATTATCAAGTGGGATTCATCCCAGGAATGTAGGGATAGTTCAACATATGCTAATCAATAAACGTAATACACCATATCAGCAGGGCCAAGGACAAGAACCACATGATCATCTCAATAGATGCAGAAAAAGCTTTCGACAAAATCCAACACCCATTCATGATAAAAACCCTACAGAAAATCGGAATAGATGGTCTCTACCTCAACCTTATAAAAGCCATAGATCATAAACCAACAGCTAACATCTTACTAAATGGAGAAAAACTGAAAACCTTCAACCTAAAATCAGGAACAAGATAAGGATGTCCATTATCACCACTCGTATTCAATATAGTTCTGAAAATATTAGACAGAACAATTAGGCAAGAGAAAGAAATAAAGGGAATACGGATAGGAAAGGAAGAAGTGAATTTGTCATTATTTGCAGATGATATGATACTCTACATAGAAGACCCCCAAAGATCCATTAGAAGACTTCTAGAAGTAATAACCAAATTCAGTAATGTAGCTGGATACAACGTGAACACTGAAAAATCAATAGCATTCCTGTACACAAACAACAAAGTCACTGAGTGAGAAATAAGGGAAACCACACTCTTCACTATAACATCCAAAAAAATGAAATAGTTAGGAATTAATCTAACAAAGGAAGTAAAAGATCTATACAGTGAAAATTGCATTACTCTAAAGAAGGAAATTGAAGAAGATCTCAGAAAATGTAAAGATATTCCCTGTTCATGGATAGGAAGAACAAACATCGTGAAAATGGCCATTCTCCCAAAATTATTATACAGATTTAATGCAATCCCAATCAAAATACCACCTGCCTACATCACAGAGCTAGAGAAAGCATTCCTGAAATTCATCTGGAACCAGAAAAGACCTAGAATAGCAAAGGCAATTCTGGGCAACAAAGGGAAGGCAGGAGACATCACAATCCCTGACTTGAAGCTATACTACAAAGCTACCATGATAAAATCAGCATGGTACTGGAATCAAAACAGACCTGAAGATCAATGGAATAGATTAGAAGATACAGACACAACTATAAACACACTTAGCCACCTCATCTTTGACAAAGGGGCCAAATATGTACATTGGAAGAAAGATAGCCTCTTTAACAAATGGTGCTGGAGAAACTGGCTTTCTATATGCCATAAACTAAAACTAGATCCATGCCTATCACCATGCACTAAAATAAAGTCAAAACAGATCAAAGATCTGAATATAAATACAGAGACACCAAACTTACTAAAAGACAGAGTAGGTAAAAATCTTGATGACATAGGAGTAGGCAGAGAGTTCATGAAAAAAAAATCAAACTGCACGGGAAACACTTTCCAGAATCAACAACTGGGATCTCATCTCACTAAAAAGTTTTTGCATGTCAAAGGAAATCTCCAACAGACTGAAAAGAAAACCCACGATCTGGGAAAATATCTTAACCAATTGTCCATCAGACAAAGGACTTCTATCTAAAACATACAAAGAATTAAAAGAAATCAGGCCCCTAAAACTCAAGGACCCAATCCAAAAATGGGCATCTGAGATGAATACACACTTCTCAGGGAAAGAAACACAAATGGCAAATAAATATATGAAAAAATGTTCAACATCCATGGTCATTCGGAAAATGCAAATTAAAACAACACTGAGATTCTATCTCACTCTAGAAAGAATGGCCAAGATTAAAAAATCAAACAACAACAAATGTTGGAGGAGCTGTGGGGAAAAAGGAACTCTTCTCCACTGTTGGTGGGAGTGTAGACAGGTGCAACCACTGTATAAATCAGTGTAGAGATTCCTCAAGAGGCTAGGATTAGAGATCCCATTCAACCCAGCTATCCCATTTCTGGGCATTGTCCCAGAAGAATTGAAAA
Organism: Dasyprocta punctata; assembly: GCA_004363535.1. Taxonomy (NCBI): domain Eukaryota; kingdom Metazoa; phylum Chordata; class Mammalia; order Rodentia; family Dasyproctidae; genus Dasyprocta; species Dasyprocta punctata. Next base: position 4,581 of record RJWM01038670.1, on the reverse strand, counting down.
CATCATACCACAGTGATATCTGTGCACCCATGTTTATAGAAACCCAATGTGTAATAGCCAGATCTTGGAAACAACCCACGTGCCCATCAATCAAAGAATGGATAAAAAAGATGTGGTTTTTTATACAATGGAGTACCACTCAGCTATTAAGAAGGATTGCATTGAGACTTTTATAAGTAAATGGTCATGACTTGAGACCATACTCATAAGTGAGATAAATCAAACTCACATGTGTAAATACCGTATTGTCTCCCTAGTGTAAGAAATGGAAAAAGTATATATGATCCAAAATCTATAATAAATACTAGGTAAGGGTAAAAAACAGCTCAAAGAGCAAAAATATTTGGGAAGGGAAAAGGGGGAAAGAGGGAAGGGAAGAGGAAAAGATATAAACCTGTATATATGTATATGTAAGATAACTAAAATGAACACACTGCTGAATGTATTCATTATTGATAAAGAACAATTAATACTCATATGATTAGATCAATTTTACATGTCTATATCTGTTCATGTAAACAACCATTTTGAAGATAACTATGTGCAGTATTGCTACCATTGTCAAGTTTCTATCCTGTTTTGTAAACCTGTAATATTACTGTTGTGCATTTACTCTAGTCGTTTGTTTGCTCTTTTGCTTTTTGTCTTTGTTGTATGTGTCTTTTTTTCTCTTAAATGAAAAAGACTTTAAAAACATAAAGTGTTTTTTGGTGGGTTTTTTAAAGAGTGGACTTTTGCTACATTGCCCAGACTAGTCTCATCTTTGTGTGTCAAGTGATCCTTTTGCATCGTTTTCTCTAGTATAGTGTTTTGAATATTTTACAAATAATTTTGAGCAAAAAGTATTAGGATCATTAGTCCCTGCCATTTAGTGAATATTTAGTATGTTTTGGGTATATATTCTGATTATAGATTTTTTTTTCTCTCTACTTTCTAGTTTTTGGCAAATCACATAAATTCATATAAACAAAGTAAGTAATTACCATTTGTTTTCTTGACCATGCAAATAACTGATATTAGCTTTTTATCTCACTGAGCTCAATTGGGAAGGTGTGCAAAGCATATAAATCAATTTTAAATATTAGACACGTGTTGCTGAATTCCGATCTAAGATAGAAGAGATGTAAATATGATGACAGTTGTATTCATCCTGACTTTTTGTACATTGTCTATGGCATCACCTGAGGAAGGGAAATGGAAACAAAGTACAGTATATTTACTGAGTTAAGAAGATGTGGATTAGATTTTGGGATGATAAGGTATCTGGAATGTGTGAAGAAAGATGGTAAAGCAATAGATAATAAAAGCTACACAAATCTGTATAGAAGACAGCTTGTATCTTTGTCTGAAAACTGAACCGTGTATCTCTATGAAGCTTGAGAAAGAAGAAATACCTGAAAACTCTGAGATGCATAGTTAATTTTCATATCTTGCATAGGAATGGAAATGCCTGTATTACCAAAACCGGTAGGGAGAGCACCTGGAGCATTTGTGTCATTCAGGTAGATGACCCAAGAGATTCATGTCTGAGTATTAGGGCTAACCTAGCCCTGGAATAAAGTTCTAGAACATAGTTGATACCGTCCAATAGGTTTTAAAATTTAGCCTTGAAAATCAAGGTGATCTTCCAATAGATTAACTGGCTCCCACAAGCTTCAAATCTTTCTAAAGAAATAAAAAGCAGTTCATGGAGCACACAAAATGCAGCATTTTATCAAGGATTACCAGACATTCAGATAAGGAGAAAATTATGTCCAAAAACAAGGAGAAAAATATTCCCCATAAATAACAGTCTGAGACACAAGAGTTTGATAACAGCTATTACAGATTTTCCAAAGGATTTAAAACTAAGTATGAACACAATAAAAACACAATTGAAAGATGAAGAAAAGAGTGAAATAGTAATTCTATGGATGAAAAATGCAATATGAAAAATAAAAATTTACTGAATGAGTTTAATAGCACGCAATGATAGAGTGACAGTAACTATTAAAGCTAAAACACTCTGAGAAACTATGAAGAGATGAATAAACTGTGGAATACCAATTAACAAATATTAATTAGAGTTCCAGAAAAATGGGTAGAAACAGGAAATTATTTTAGAAGCAATGACTAAATATTTTACACATGGCAGGTAAAGATACAGATCACAGAAAATGTTTTCATAAGAAAAGTTAGTAAATTCAGTATTGATCTGCTTTTTGTGATCAACTCTGTTCTGAAAACTCTCCAATTTGTATCTTTCTTTTTCTCCCCCATGGTCTGAAGTTCCAATTTCAACTTTTTCCCTGATCTTTGCCTTTTAAACATTTTGCTAACACTTTGTAGTCTTGTCTAAAATTCAGTACATTGCCCTTCCATTGAAAAAGATTTCCCTTTTAAAAATGAAAAAGGAATAAAAACCATGATGCAGAATCTCAAAACAAAATAATATATTACCACTGGTTAATATATTGCTTATTGTTGTCTTCAGTGTAGTTCAAATTACAAAATATAAGCACAAAAAATTATCAAATGATCAAAGAATGAAAACACAAACTGTTCTTTTTGATGACCTGAAATTAGTAATATAGTTGTCTATCTTGTATAATATACATACTTTCTCTTCTTTCTTTTCTCCTTTCCCCTATATCAGTTTTCCTTTTTGAGCAGTTTCTTTCCCTTTCACTTTCAAAATGGTTATTGTACATTTTGGACCCTATTTACTCTTTCAGTTTTTTACACTAGGGACACAATATGATATTTACACATGCACATCTGATTTATTTCATTTATGTGTGTGGTTTTAAGTTGCATCCATCTACATATAAAAACCTCAAGTTTATACTTCTTTATAGTTAAGTAGTACTCCATTGTATAGAAAGTCCACATTTTTTTATCCATTCCTTGGTTGATGGGCATTTGGGTTTTTCCAAAATTTAGCTATTGTAAATTGTGCTATTATAAACATGGGTGCACATGTGTCACTGTGGCATGATGTATTCAGTTCTTCTGGGAAAATACCCAAAAGAGAAATAGCTGGATTGAATGGGACCTCCACTCCTAGTTTTTTGAGGAATATCCACACTGATTTCCACAGTGCTTGTACCAGTCTACATGCCCATCAACAGTGGAGAAGTGTTCTTTCTCCCCGAAGTCCTGCCAGAATTTGTTATTGTTTGATTTCTTGATGACAGCCATTTTTTCTGGAGCGAGATGGAATCTCAGTGTTGTTTTAACTTGCATTTATTGAATGAATAGTGATTTTGAACATTTCTTCTACTACTTGTTTGCCATTTGTATTTCTTCCTCTACAAAATGCATGTTCATCTCAGATGCCCATTTTTTGGATTGGGTCTTTTTATTTAGGCGGCCTGATTTTTTTCAGTTCTCTGTATGTTCTAGATACAATTCTCTGGTCTTACAGAGTGTTGGCTAAAAACTTTCCCATTCTGTTAGTTTTCTTTTTACTCTGTTGGTGATTTCTTTTGATGTGCAAAAACTTTTAGTAAGATGAGATCCCAGTTGTTGATTTTTTGAAGTACTTCTCATGCAGTTTGTGTTTTTAAAGTTGAGAAGAAAAATAAATAAAAATAAAGTTGAGAAGGATATGAGTTTTTGAGTTCGCTATTTTAGATATTAGTCTTTTGTCTGAGAAACACCTAGAAAAATTTTTTCCATTCTGTGGGTTGTCTTTTTACTCTGTTGGCAATTTCTTTTGCTGTGCAAGAGGTTTCTAATAAGATGACTTTTGTGATGGTCCCATGCATTTAAGGTGTTGTTCATACAGTCTTTGCATACACCAATGTTTTCAAATGTTCTATCTATTTTTTCTTCTGGAAGATTTAATATTTCTGCTTTAATAGTTAGATCTTTGATCCATTTTGATTTTAGTTTGGTACATGGTGAAAATATGGATCTAGTTTTAATCTTCAGCATGTGGAAAGTGAGGTTTTCCAGCACAATTTATTAAAGAGATTTTCTTCCAGTGAAGTTCTTTGGCCCCTTTGTCAAACACAAGTTGGCTGAAATTAAAAATAAAAGATTGAACAAAAGAAAAAAATCCTGTACTTTTAAATGAGAGGTTTATTTCCAAGATCTTCAGTCTTGTGATACAGGCAGTCACAGTTTTCTCTGCCTAGATTTAGGACCTCAGATGGTGGTTACAATCCAAACAAAGGCATGTCCTTGTTCCTGTTGTTACATGAGCAATGTGAGATCACCCTCTGATACCTGCTAGTGTTGCTGTGGGGCAGGGGTTTCAAGTGAATTGCTGGACTTAATGCCAGCAGTCTCAGAATAGATTACTCCCTTCCCTCCCTGGGTGTTATTCTTATGTATGGTCAGGTTGGGTGGTTAGTCCTCACCTCTGCTGCCCTTTGTCAAAGAGATGGAAAATACATGACTCTCAGTTGGTAGGTGGTTGTGTCCGTGTGTGTGTCAAGGGGAACACACGACATCTGCTGTGAATCTATCTGCTTATAAGTGTGTGCCCAGCACAAGTCTGCTTGTACTCATGGGGAGGGTGTGCCACCCTTCTGAAGTGAGTATGATTTGTCATGGTGTATGGGGCTGCACAACCTGTGCTGGTTGGCTTGCTCA
>RJWM01038669.1:0-16603 GCA_004363535.1 Dasyprocta punctata | reverse complement strand
CTTATAAAATTTGGGCTGAACCTTACAAGACCAGATGGCATACTTTTGAATTAATCTTTCTAATCTTGAAAAAATCAGATTGACACATAGTTATTTAAAAAAAAAAATAGATACCACATATCCCTTCAACTGTGACTCCCAATAGCAATACTGTGCAGATAGGGCTGGGAGTTTGGCTCAGTGGCGTAAGCGCCTGTCTGACAGGCGCGAGGCTGTGAGTTCGATCGCCGGTGCCGCAAAAAAAAAAAAAAAAAAAAAAAAATACTGTGCAAATACGTAGTCCCTACCCACATCAGGACATCTTCAAGAAACAGCAAGGTGTGGAACATGTCCCTCAGGACAAAGATCCTTCACATCACCCCTTCACAGGCACACCCTCTTCCCTTCCATAGCCACTACTCCATTCTCCACTTCTATAATTTTGTCATTTCATAAGTGTTACATAAATGGAATCATACAGCATAAAAACTTTTAAGATTTTTTAAGAATTACTTTTCTCACTAAGCTTAATTTTCTGGGGTTTAAGCCATGTTGCTCTGCATATTAATACTTCATTTCTTATTGTTGCACAGAATTCTATGGCCTGGGCATACCAAGTTCAGTGAACCATTCACCCTTTGAAGGATATCTATATTGTTTCCAGTTTTTATTTTATAATTAATGTTGCCCTAGATGTTTGTGTATAGATTATTTTGTGAGTGTAAATCTTTGTTTCTCCGAAGTGAGTTTCCAGGTGAGCAATTACTAGGGCATACATGACTGTAGGCATAGTTTTTGTGAGAAACTGACAAACTTTTCCCAGAGTGGTGATATCATTTTAATATTCCAACCAACAATGTATGATTGGTTCTGTCACTCTACTTCATGGCCAATGTTTGGGGTTTACTATTTTTTTTATTCATTTTCATAGGTGTGTAGTCTTAACTTTAGTAACTAGTGATGCTGAATATCTTTTCATGTACTAATTTGCCATTTTCTCATTGATATGTCTCTGAAACTTTTGCCCCTCTTTCTAATTAGATTATTTGGTTTTGGACTGTTTGATCTTTGAGAGTTCAAAGTTCTAGAATCTAGAACTAGCCTTTTATTGGAGACATGATTTGCAACTATTTTCTCCCAGCCTATAGCCTGTGTTTTCACTCTATTACCAGGGTACTTGCAAAGGAGGATTCTATAAACATTAATTAGATCCCATTGGGGGAGAATATTGTTCAGGGTCCTTTTAACATCATTGTTGATTTTCTCCTAGTTGTTCTGTCCATTTCTGAGTAGTGTGGAAGTTTTCAACTATACTTGTAGATTTGTCTACTTTTCCTTGCAGCTTTTACTTCACGTTAGTTAATTTTTGTTTCATAGACTTTACAGATCAGTGGTTTGATGCATACACATTTAGGTTTGCTGCATCTTCATGGTGAATTAACCTTTTTTCATAAGTGCATGTAATTTTCTTTGCTCTACAAGCTATTTTATGCATTAATATTTCCACTTTTGCCTGTATTTCACTGACATATTATATGTTTTCTATTCTTTTACTTTAAGTAAGTTTCCAATAGACAATGCATAATTGAGTTTGTTTTCGTAATGCACTAAATCTCTGCCTTTTAGTTGATCATTTTTCATTCATCTTGAGATCACACTGATTCTCTAGTGAGAGATTTTCTGTTGAAAATTGGATGATTTCCTATCATGCAAGAAGATTGGATCTTATTTTAGTCTTCTCTTTTATGTGACCTTTTCTGACACCATCTGTGGGAGAAGGGAAGTGTCACCTCACCACCACTTGGCTCAGGCAAAAGTTGGTGTGGGTCAATCTGGAGGGAGGGTTCTTCACTAATGCTGAACAAGGACATGCATTTGGGCCTCAAATGGTCTCACTGATGCCGTAGTAAGTTTACTTCCTCCCCACTTGGTAATGATGAAAGTCTCCATTCCTTATCAGGCCTCCTCTGATACCATCCACCAGAGAGAGAAAGATTGGTGGGTACTGCTGAGTAGGAGTAGACTTCAGGCTTCTGTGAGGTCTCCACTGACATTGTGTTGGCAGGTAGATGTATTAGAACAGAATCGATAGAAAATACATGTATAAGCAGGGCATGGTGGCGCACGCCTTTAATCCCAGCACTTGAGAGGCTGCAGTAGGTGGAGCATTGTGAGTTTGAGGCCGGCTTGGGCTACAATGCGAGTGCAAGGTCAGTCTGAGCTACATAGTGTGACCCTGCCTCAAAAAACTAGGGCCGGGAGTTTGGCTCAATGGCTTAAGCACCTGAGCGGCAGGCGTGAAGTTGTGAGTTTGATCCCCGGTGCCTCAAAAAAAAAAAAAAAAAAAAAAAAAAGAAAGAAAGAAAGAAAGAAAATACATGTATAATTATGCAAGGGGACAAAACAGGTAGGCTTACAAGAGCAGAGGCAGGGAAGCCCACAGTGGCCACCTGTGGGATCAGAGGCAGAAGAATCTACAGTGGCTGGCTGCATGCTGGACTGCTGGAGGATCCAAGTGCTTCTCAGCCCAAGGAGATGGAACCCTCAGAATGAGAGGGATCAAGGTCAAAGGCCTGGAAGCCCCTTGGAGAGTCACTGATGCAAGTCTGCATTGGAAAAGTCTGCATTGCCAAAGAAACTGGAAACTGTTGAGCAAATGCAACAGCAGTAAATGATGTTCACACTCCAAAAGACTGAAGCTCTTCTAAAATGGGCATAGTTTTTCTTTCCCTATTTATTCCATTCAGGCTACAAGCCTGTTGGTTGATGCCACCTACAACTAAGGTAGGTCTTCCCCTCTCAACTTGCTGACCTACACGTGTTCACAGACACACATAAAATTGTGCTTTACTAATCTGCTAGGCATTTCTTAATCCATTCAAGTTGACATTTCATGACCAAAATCATGATTAAACAGTTCAGTGAGTGTGTGGTGGGAGTAGTTTCAATCCCAAGCAGAGCAGATGGGTGTCCCGACTCAATTTTCCTTTGAAACCACCTGTAGAGTGTTAGGCTTTCCTTTTCCTGGCCCTTTAGCTAGAGAGAACAGACTCTTGTAGACATTTTCTTTGTCTGCTCTTTGGCGTTTCTGGATTGTCAGTTCTTCAGCTCAAGGTCCGGGACATGTGAGGGAATAAAAGAACCCAGAGAACCCACCATCGCATCATTCTACCTTGAGCCAAGGCCCCTGGCCAGTCTGCCTTCTTCTCTTTACCTTTCAGAGTTTTCTGTATTGCTGCTTTTAATTAATACTTAATTAACACAGCATAAAACTCACCTTTTAAAAGTGTACGGATCAGTGGTATTAAAATATTCACATGGTGCAACTATTACCACTATCTAATCTCAGGCCATTTTTGGACCCCATAAAGAAACCCTGTAACTTCAGTCATCACTTCCTATCACCTCTCATTACACTACCAGCATTATTCTGGACATTTTATAGAACTAGAAGAAGTGCTGACTTCTGTATCTGCTTTGTTTCCCTTAATGTAATTTTTCAAGATTCAGTTATTTTGTAGCATGAATCCGGCTTTTTTTAAAATGGTACTGAGAATTAAACCATGGGCCATAGCACTAAACTATGTGACCAGTCCTTGTCCCTCTTTTTCTGAGACAGGTTCTTGTCTTGGCCTGGGTTTAAACATACAGTTCTCCTGCCTCAGCCTCCCAGAGTTCTAGGATTACAGAAGTGTGCTACCATGCTTGTCTATGAATCAGTATTTTGTTCTTTTTATAACTAAATAATGTTGCACCATAGAAATATAGCATACTTTGTTTATTCATCAGTTAGACATTTCACTCTTTTGATAATATGAATCATACCGTTAAAAAATTCATGCACAAATTTTTGTGTGAACATATGTTTCTGTTCTTTTTATTCTGCTAATAACAACAGAGTTTCTGCATTATATGGCAACTATTTTTAAATATCTGCAATAACACCAAACTATGTTCTAAGGCTATTGGACCACTTGACACTCTTACCCGCATGAGGGCTCCAACCATTCCACATCCTTTTCAATGCTTGTGACTATCTGTCTTTTTAATATTAATCTTTGTTTGTTTGTTTTGCATTTCCCTTAAGACTAATGATGTTGAATATTTTTTGTATGCTCATTGACTCATTTGGCTATATTTTTTTGCGAAAAGGGTCATTAAAACTGTTTGCCCAACATCCCTGATGGCAGGGCCGGCTGGAGGACAGTGAGTTCACACTCCTGGCCTCCTCCATTACCCCCCACCCAGATGGTGGGGCTGGCTGGAAGAGCGTAAGACCAATGGGAACCCCAAGACCCAGGACAACAGCCCGGCACACAGATGCCCAGACACCTCTGGAGGGTGAAGTAATCATCAAGGCTAGTAATGTGGAAGCAACTGAAGCAGCAATGAGGAGACAGCAGTTGGACTCTGGAGAACTCCACTGACAGAAGACCAGTCCCAGCCCCCACATCCAGAGGCCAAGATTGTCTCCATAACCAGCACATCTCTGGGATGTAACACGGACATTATTGCAGAACTGTAAACACCAGAAGAAGGTAGGTTCTTGGAATAGCTATAAAGAACCAACTACATCTGGAGAACATCCCTGAGGATCTCCTTTCCTCATTGAGAGAGACCTCAGTGCTAGTGGTAGAGCTATCTATCATGAGAGGTTGGTGGGCATCAACACAGAAGACAAAATAAAAAAAAAAAAGAAAGAAAAGGTGGAGAATGTCAGGACACAGAGGCAGGGTGCAGCCCCAGACCCCTGGCCCACCCAGGACAGGCCTGGAACTCAGTAAAATGGATAAAGTTAGAAATCAAATACTGGAACTTTCTGAAATGATAACAACAGAAGTTAAAAAACAAGTGGAGAAAGCTACAGAGAAAATGATCTCTCAGGTTAGAAAAGGAATGATGCTTAAAATCAAAGATATTAGAAAACACACCAATAAAAGAATTGATGAGCTTAAAAAAAGATGGAAACAAAAAATGCCCAACATAGGAGAGAAATGGAATCTGTAAAAGAGATCCAAACAGATCCTAGAGATCAAAACCTCCACTGAAAATACATGCAACAGATTGAATGAAGGAAAGGATAGAATTTCAGATCTTGAAGACAGAATTGCAGCCAGTGATCATGAAAAGAAAGATATCTCAAAAATAGCAAGAGACCATGAGAAATCAATCCAACAGCCATAAGACAAAGTGAAGAAGAATAACATAAGATTGACTGGGGTCAATGAGAAAGCTGGAGATAGCACAAATGCCATAACAATCATAAATATACATGCACCAAAACCGAAGCACTCAAATATATAATACAGTTATTGGTGGTAGACCTGGAAAATCAAATGAGCAATAACACAGGTGTAGTGGGAGACCTCAATACCCTTTTGTCACAGAAAGACAGATCAGTTAGATAGAAAATCAACAAAGATATATCAGAGCTGAACCAAACCTGTGAACAAATGGAGTTAGTAGAAAGAAGCCATGCCCCAAGGGTATGCACCAGTGGCCCAGAGAGATCCAGGGAGCCCAGTGCAGGGAACTGGAGAAGAAGCCATGCCCTGAGGACACCACCAATAGGGGAGCATCAGTGAACCACCATCCCATGCCCTCCACCACTCCAGGAGCCCTGGATTGGAGGAACTGAGGTACCTAGTCTAACCCACTACATTGAGGAACTGGCAGTCAATGCATGAAGCTCCCAGAATGCAGTAATGGGCCGATTCCAAGAAACACAGGAAAATGCCAAGATGAAGGAGCAAAATACAACCTCAGATCTCCAGCCTACACAGAACAAAGTCAGGAGATACAGACGTAATAGAAGTAAGAAATCATACGCCTGAAATTTCCGAAAAGATAATAATTGAAACAAAGAAGCAATTCAGCTCTTGTAGTTGTAGTGTTTGGTTACTTTTACATACCTATGTCTGATGGTCTGGACAGCTATTTGAAGACAACAAGAGGCATTATAGTAGCCATTGTTCATGTTCTATCATCTTGTTTTGGTACCAGGAATCAAAATCAGAACCTTGCACTTGCCAAGCAGGTGCAGTGCCACTGAGCTATAGTCCCAGGCATATCATCTTGTTTTGAAGTCCTGTATCATTTTCACTGTTTTGTTTTGTTTGATTTTATTATGTCTGCTGGTATGGGCAGCTATTTGAAGGTAATGCATATTATGCACCACTTTCCTCTCCTTGGGGCAAACACTGAAGACCTGTGTGACACAGTCACTGCTATGGTCCTCACTGGGAAATGAAGAAGCAGATTCTCCCAACTCTCCCTTTTAATTCAGTTCAATTTAATTTAATTCAATTTAATTTAATTTAGGGGTGAACTAGAAATGGTACGCAGGGCCTTGAACATTCTAGGTAAGCACTCTACCACTGGGCTACATATTCAGTCTCTTCCCCTTTATTTTGTATAGCAAACCTAAAAGAAAGCAAACAGGAGTTCTAATCCCTATATCCTTTCTATGAGACAGAAAAATAAAAAGCATATATGTGATGGCTCCATGCCCCTTATAGGAAATCATCTCTCCATCTCTTCTATAGCTCAAATGACAAAGATATGAGATTGTTTCACATTAGCCAAATAAAAAAATTATTAGCATTAGATTATTATGAATAAACTGAAATACTTGGCTTCTTCATTATACTAGATGGCCAGGTTGAAATCTAAAATAACCCCCAAACTCTCTATATTCAAAGGAAGTTCTTCTAGAATATGAATGGATTGTAAGGGTTCTAATCCAGTCTTGTCAGTGGATTAATCTATTGATGAGATCACAGAATAATTCACTATTAGGTAGTGATGGAAGGAGATGAGGACTAGTTTCAGGGAGTAGATTATAGAGAGCCCCACTGGGACCTCGTTGTGCTCCAGGACATTTATGTTTGTAATCCCATGGAAAAGTCACTGGAATTCTAGCAAGTTAATTCCAACCTACCACTTCCAGAGCAACCCATGGCAAGAATAAAGATACCAAGGCATATTTATAGTTGTGAGGAGCCAAGGGCATCCTAAGTCCAACTGGTGATGGTTAACCAGAACAAAGGCCTCAACCCAGGGCTGAACCTGGATTTTATTAATTCATGAAGAAGAGAGTGGCTTGAGGATGAGTGACTGTGTACTATGAGCTGGGCTAGATAGGAGGCCTGAAATCACCTCTGTAATATGCAAAGAGAAGGATATGCAGAAAGAGTGATCTGCATGACACAGTTTGAGGTGGTATCTAATGTTTTAGGGTCAGTGGTTTAGCTCTGATGTGTAATCTTTTATGCCTGGGAGCTCATAGCCTCTTATCCTGAGGCTTGATCCCAGTCGACAATGTGGAGCCTGGCTCTCCTTTTTTCCCAGCTCACACATGCGTTTTGGGAGCTATGGGGGTGGGGAAACACAGACCTGTCAACTTGCTTCATAGATTACACATCAGCACCTCAGCCAGACCAATTTGCATTGCTTAAAGCCAATTGAAGGGATAAGGAAAAATCCCAGTCACCTCTGTACATACCAATACATGGAAATAGAGCCAGGTTTAGCCAAAATGGAGATAATTGCTCTTCTTTCAAGGAGAGTTGTCCAGGTGGTCCTTTGCAGTAAATCATAAGAGTGTGACTTGGGGGCTGTATTTTGCCTCTGACCCCTCCCTCTCTGGCACTTTCCTTCTCTCTCTGCTTTCCAGCTGCCATGAGGTAAGCAGCCTTGCTGCACAGTATGCTTCCACGACAATGTTCCTGCCTCACCACAGGCCCACAAACAATGGAGCCAGCTGACTATGGACTGGAACCTCTGAACCTGGGAACCAAAATAAATCTGTCCTCCTTTAAGGTGTTTATCTCAGGTATTCTATCACAGTGGTGAAAAACTGACTACCTTACCAGTCCTCCTCTCTCCCCACATATACAGTTTCATACTTGAGATTTCAAAACCAATGTACTTACTCTGGTCCTTTATTATGAAACAGAAAGTTCTTTGTGATGGTTAATCTCGGGGTCGACCTGTTGGGACTGAGGGACATCTAGAGGGCTAGCAAAGCCTCACTTCTAGGTATGTTTGTGAGGACCCTGGCCTGGGGGTGGTGGTCTGAGTGGGAAGATCCACCTTCAGTGTGAGTGAGTACCAACTATGGTGGGGGCCTAAACTGAACTAGATAGAGGGAAAAGGTTTTTTTCTTTTCTGTCTCCTAAACTACACTCTCTTTCTCCCTCCCTTGAACATGAGAACTCTAATCTCCGCCTTGAACTCTAGGACTCACGCCAGTGGCTCTGAGTTCTCAGGTCTTGGCCCCAACTGGAGAGTCATTTTCCAATCAGAGCCTCCATGTTCTGAGGCCTTTAGACCTGGACTGAGCCACGCAATCTTAGGATCCCCTGGTCTCCGGCCTGCAGATAGCCAATCATGGAACTTTTCAGCTTCTCTGACCACACAAGTCAATTCTTCTAATAAATCCCTCCTCATATATCTGTAGTTATATCCACATCCATATCTATATATCTCTATTTCTTCTTGGTTCCTTTTCTCTGGAGAACCCTCACTAACTCACCCTGTCATTTTGATTAAAAGTATGACATAATTGTGATAAATGTCTTTGCATTAAAACCATAACTCAAACTTCATCAAGCATTTCTTAGAAATGTAAGAACATTGGAAAGAAAAACATTCAGAGTTATTAACCTACTGCCCAGTATTGCTCTCTGACACGTATTAAGCAGGCTCTATTCTTGACTTCCACCTCAGACTCCACCCGTCTCCTGTCCCTCCAGCTGTAGGGGAAAGGGACACCCAAGCCAAGGTAGCATGACCTCTTGGCCCCCCAGGTCTATCTTACATTCTGTGTAATTCCTGGGGCCCAGGAAATCCTACTCAGCTGGCTCTCAGAACATTTTCAGGTGCTGCATAGGTCTTCCCTTGTCTGCTCTCCAGAGGACAGGTCCTGTCCACTAGCTTGAGCACCCCAGGACTGAGCATGCCCCAGGGGGACTGCCTTGAGGAGTGTGGGTAACACTTGTGAGTTTCTTTGTGGTGCTTTGTGGCAGGACAGAGTCCCCGTGGGAGATGAGTAGGGGACTAACTTTCCCACTCGAATGTGCTCCAGTGTGGAATATGAGCAGTCCAGGAGCTACTCTTGAATTTGCAGGTCACTGGAAAAAGTTGTCAGTACAGAAGCATGAAACATATCTAACAGTCATTTAGCTTGTCTTGTGAAATTTCAATCCTTAGGAGAGGCTCTGACTCCTGGGCTGGACTTGCCTTCATGTGGTTGTATGATCTTATGCTATACAGTTGTCAAATAGCTCCAGACTCAAACTTTCCACTACTCAAACAGCAAAGTTAGAAAAAAATCTGCTCATTATTTGTAACTTTGCTTGAGAGTTAAATCAGAAGTCTGACTTGAAAAACGCCATATGGGCTGAGAGTGAGTAACACATTGCGCCTCCCCATGGACACAAAGGGGTGATACTTCAGTCTAAGTGTCATTCTCACCCAGTGCTTGTATTAGTGCATTAAAACTTTTATCATTGTGCATTTTTTTCTCACTTTATTTGCATAAACTATTGTAATCATGACTCTGAAGGAAGTTAATGATACCAGCAATAAAGCTAAGAAGAAAACTGTGAGAACCACAATAGAGTTGTTGTAGTCAGGGGTTACAGAGAGGACAACTACATACAGGACACAGAGTTTGTAATACTGTTTATGATAGTCACCCAGAGTTATACACAAGGAAGTGCAGGAAAATCTATCCACAACACTAAGACCCAGGATATTTAGCCGAGGGCCTGGATCCCACAGCAATGTCCTGCAAGAGTCAAGTTAGAGACCCAAATGCATGACAATGCCTCCCACAAATCCAACTGGAAATCTAAGAGCCCACAATAAGGACTCATGCCAGTCTATTTACGGTTCTGTGCCGGGAAGGCCAAAGGTCAGCGGTGGAACTAGGAAGTCTATGCCAGCGGGGTGAAGGAGCTGTACAGTGGGTTGAGGGTTCTACATGGGAGCCGAGAAGTCACGCTCAAAAGAAGAAGAGGGGCTGCCCTGAAGAGTATCACAGCCATCCTCAGCAGCAACGAGGTCCCGCACTCCTCCAACAATGAGAACCGTCGAACATAGGTCAGGAAGCCCAGCGTGACAAGCTTCTCCAGCACACAGCCTTCCATCCAGAGCCAGGAAGCAATGCACAATGTGAGGAGCAAGGCTCCTGCAACGTGAACCGCAGCCACTCTCATTGATGAGGTCCTGAGCTCCTCCAATGATAATGGTGTATTGGGTGATAATGCAGTGTACCCCCAAGTCCTCATGTACTTTTGATGGGGCTGAGTTATTGGTTTGTTATTGGTTTGTTGATTGACAATGTGAGCACTGTGCCCGCCCAGGGGTGGAGCTGACATACAGCGTAAGGGAAGGCGAGTCTTCCCCTTCCTCCCTCTCTCTCTCTCTCTCGCCAGCGCGGCTTGCAGCTTGCAGCTGCCATGAACAGCAGGCCTGCCATGCCACGCTATCTTGGAGCCAACTAATGGACTGAAACTCCCGAAAAACTGTAAGAATAAACCTTTCCTTTCCTAATTTTGGGCGTCAGGTATTTTGTCTTGGCAACGAGCAAAAAGTAGCTAAGACAAATGGTCAAATCCATATTGAGGAAGCCGGCATGACAAGCACCTCCAGGAGAACCAGTGGCTCCAAACAGCAACTCTTAAAAGAACCCACAATGCCTCTCTCTTCTTTCCCGTGTCTTTATTTATGCTGGCAACTTTCCTCAGGTGGGCCATTTTTACTCAACACCAGCTGAACTAATTCAGCTGGTGCTAAGTTGACCACCAGTTTTTAATCCTTAACAAGAGTTAAAGAAAGAAATCACTGTAAAATTTGTTACGGTCCTGGAAAAATGAACTTATAAGTGTAATTTAGGGGGCTCTGGTTTTCCACTATTTTTATGGGAAAATACATTCAGTTTGTGAACTTTTCAATGCTTGAAGCAAATTTAAAAAGACTGAAATCACATCAAGTATCTTTTTCTACTGTAATGGAATAAAAGTGAGTATTAATAATTACAGAAACACTCTAAATCCTAAAGTAGGTGTAAATTAATGTACTTTTGAAAAACTGATAGGTCAAAGAAGAAATCAAAAAGGAAATTAAAAACTATATTGAAACAAATGAAAACCAGCATAACAGGTAATATGGAATACAGCAAATCCAATTACAATAGAAAAGTTTATAGAAAGAAACACCTACATTAAAAAGAAAGATCTCAAATAAACAACTTAATTCCACACTTAAAAGAAATAGAAAAAAGATTAAGCCTGTCTAAAATTAACAGAAAGAAAGAAATAAAATAAAGAATGCAAAAACAAAATATCAACACTAAGTTGGGAGGTTTTGATAAACATTTAGATAAAATAGTAAAGTAAAAGAGAAGGCTTGAATAAATAAAATCATAAACAAAAGACAGAACAACACATATAACAGTTATAAAAAGTATCAGAAGAGACTAATATGTATAATCCAAATATATATTAACAAATTGGATAACCTAGAGGAAATAAATTCCTAGAAACATACAACCTACCAAGACAGAATTATGCAGAATTGAAAAGCCTGAACAGACATATAACTAGTAAGCAAACTGAATCAGTAATTAAAAACCTCCCAACAAAGAAAAATTCAGGATCTTTTTAAACAGAAGCATCCTGTTTCATTGACAGGTTATCTTAGAGGTGAATGCCATTTATTATTATTCTGCCATCAAAGCAATCTTGTATATGCCTATTTGCATGTTTTCAGTTATTCCATATAATGTTCAGTCTGTGAACTTTTAGAAGAATACTCAGGATTAGGAGCAGAACACAGTCATGTCTATCCACGAGAGGACTTTTCATAAAACTCAGGCTGGAACTCCTGTCTTTCTCTTCGGGCCAAGTGCAGTGTCACATCTTTTGTCCACCGTCTCTGCTGGCTCCTCCTGCCTCTCTGGATACTTCTAGGTCCTTGGCCTGTCAGTTTCTGTCCCTTTCACATATGTTTCTCAGGCTACAGTCTGGGCTTCCTATCCTTTTTTTCTCTACTGCTCTTCAATGTGGCTGGATGAAAGCAGTCACTCTGAGTTTCCAATGACCTTTTCTATGCTACCGACTCCTGAATCAGTAACTCCAGCCTGAGACTATCTCCTTAGGAGGGCCAGTAGGTGCCTCTCATGCATCATGTTCAGCTTGGCTTAGCCTGTCCTGTTCTGCAACTTCTGGCCACTGCTCCCTTGGAGGAGAATCAAGAGGGCCCTCTGGAAACGCTCCCTCTCACCTGTTCATCCCACCACCTCTCTCTCCACAATGGTTTCTTTGCAGAAGCCTTCCACTTGCTACTAATTCTGTTTACCTGAATCTCACATAAGCAGCTCCCCTCTTCAGATACAATTATTTCATAACTTTTTAATGCATGAATCATGCACTATAGACCAGACTTTTAAAAAGCATCTCTTGAATCCTTTCAGGAAACAAGGAAAAAAGAGATGATGACACTGGAAACATTTTCTTCAGTATTTCCAAATCACCAAGCATCATTTTTGTGCCATGTTGTATTCACTAATGTATTCCTTCGATGAGGATTCAATATTATCCCTACTCTGGAAAGGGTCAGTCATGAGTGCTGAGTGCTGAGGGTGCAGAAACCAGCATCATCTTTGCCCTAAAGGTGCAGCCAGAGAAAGAGTGGGACAGGGGTCACATGGCCTCTCACCAGGGAAATCCTACAAGAGTGAGGCTCAGGAGATGGGGGGTGGGGGGACCACCGTCAGCATATGGACCACAGAGGCTGGAAGGTCTGAGGTGGGTTCTGAATTCTATTATGTATTCACTTCACCTGTCATTCAATCACTTATTAAATGTTTTGTTAAATTGACTGCTTCACAATTAATTGTTCTTTTATCAGCCATCTGCCCAGATACAAAATCCCTAGTGCCAACAAAACCTTTCCTTTATTATTCAAAACCTTGAAATCTCAGGGTTTGACACAGAAGGCAGACAATACAGGTCAGAGCAAGCTAAGAAGAAAAGCAGTTTCCACAGCTTGCTCTGTTACTTTCAATGGAGTTGGACCTTCAGGTCAACTGCTTGCGGTTGGTTGGGAGGCTGGGAGCTGTGTGGCACATGCTCAGTTTGGCCTGCCAATGTTTTCCAGATGCCACAGCCTGTCGCTGCAAGCCAACAGTGCCCTTTTTCTGAGTAAATTACAGAGCAATTACATCCTCACAGAGGGCACACACCCCTACCTTGCTGAGCATGCTGGGGCTAAGGAAGTCCCAATGCCATTGTGCGGAAGGAGCTCAGAGCCAGAAGCTCCAGCACCATGGCCTGCATGGGGAACAGACGGTGGAGGACTTGATCCCAAGTCTCAAAGTGTCACCCTGCTCTGAGTGATAACACAAGAGATGCTGTAAAGTGGCAAAAACCCAGTCAGAACTTCTATGCTTTCCAATTTTCAGGTCTCCTGGCTTTCTTCCAGCTGCTCCCAGCACAATTGAAAGACTAAATAGCCACAGGACAGTAACGAGACCACAAGAAACGGAACTCTGACCACAAGCTGCCCAGGAAATTGACTACAAACATCTACAAGCAGCATCCTGGAAACCATCCAGCTCTAAATCAGACTCAGAGACAGTCTGGGGCTAAGGATATAGGTCCTCAGTTTGATTCCCAGTAAAAACAAACAAACAAAAAACTGACATGTCTAGTGAGAATCCAGGTAATTATCAGAGGCCAGGACTGATTAGTAATGATGGCTTCTCTGATTTTAGTGGCCACATCCAATTTTGACCCAATCAGGGAAAGCCAAATGTGTTGCCCTGATGAGTCACATAGGAACCATGATTGACTGACTAAACCTCGATAAACCTACAGGTTCCACTAGGTGCACAGGAGACCTCCCTTGCTACTGTAGAGCCCTCCTGCTTCTCTGCCTGCCTCTGAGTCTCTGCCAAACTCAGATACTGGTGGCAGACTTCGGCCTCAGCTAGCCCGGGGTGAGACCACCACAAGCTCTCCCAGGGTGTTACTGCCTCTGTCCCCACACTGCCTCCTAGACTTACTGTTTAACTGAAGCCCTGAGCTCCAGGCTCCAGACTTTAACCCCTTAAATATCTTATAGGCAAGTCCCCCAGAACCAGCAATGAAAAACTAAATTTGTTTGAAAGGAGCAAGAGATGGTAGGATTCCTGGTTTGGAAAAGTAGCATTTTCACCTTTCTAAAAAAGTTTTTGTTGTGAGACATAATAGCAAAGAGAGATGTAAATATAGGCACATATTCTTTTTTCTTCTCTGGTGTGAAGGGTGAGTTGAGGGAAGGCAAGATTATACTGAGCAAAGAAGTTTACCCTGTTAGACAATAAGTGGATGAGAAAGCAGAAAAGAAGGGAAAACCAACCCTACCCATAACATAACTGACAGCTCTAATCATAGCAACATTTCTCCTTGAAAACTGGCCACATGTTGCCTGAATTGTGTATGCACTCACACACTCACAGACTACACACACTCACACCCAGATTCTAACTTAGCATCCATGAATGTTCCCTTTACTTTTCTTCTTATTCATAGTCAAACCCATGATCCCTTAGAGTGGCATCTAAAATTATTAAATAGAGCAAAAAGTGAATATTATCAAATAGCTTATCTATACTTAGAATATTTTAGATATTAAACTATAGTGAAGGAAGCAAAGACTAACAAAAATAATCTAAATTATCATTCTTTTTTTTAGCACATCATGAACCATTCTCTTATTCACTAAAAAAATCTCAAAGTTTAAAGAAAATAACTCAAAATTTACTGCATGTTCTCTGGCTAAATCAACATTCTCTTTATAAAGTAGCAGTTGTCTTTCCATAGCAGTAACACTAAAATTCAGGAACCAGGAGGAAACTTGAAATACTGAGTTTGTAAATGGGCCATGTGGTTTTTCTTACCACATTCCACTCACCACCTGTATTTGTCAGTGTTCTAGGACTGTAATGAAATACATATCATAAAATCAGCTCATAAAAAGGAAAGCGTTGTTTGGGCTCACAATTTCAGAAGTTTCAGTTCATGATCAATAGGTTCTATTGTTCTGGGGCCGGTGATGAGACAGCACATCATGGTAGGGAGTGCATGGTGGAACAAAGCTGCTCATCTCATGACCAGGACAGGATGAGAAAGAGGAAGAGATTGGTGTCCCACAATCTTCTTTGAAGACACACCCCTATGATGGAGGAAGCCATAGGCTCCGCCTCTTAAGGCTCCATCACATTACAATAGCACTAAGCTCTCATACGTGAACCTTTGGCAGATAGTCCAGATCCAAACTGCAGTACCACTCCACCTGACTCCACCACCTTCAGTGATCTCCCATCCAGTTCTGTGTCTGTTATTTACACCCATAGCATTATTTATGTTTAAAATCTTTTGAAATCCAGAAAATGAAGTATCAGTAGTTACATATAAGGAGAGCAAAAGAGTTTTTAAATCCCTCCAAGGTAAAATCACTGCTCTTATGTTTGATGTGGATACTCCCTGGATGTCAGCACAAACCCCTGGACAGTTCCCAAAGTCCCTCCTTACACACCTCTCCACTTGTTCTTACCTGGTCGGTCTCAGTGAATCTCTGCTGCACAGCAGGTGAACACTCAGGAAAAATCACTTAGTGTAGCTCAGTCCTGGTCATTTTACCTGATGACCCTTCCCTACGCCTGCTACATGTCAGTAACTGTTAGTGTGGTGATCCTCCACCAAGTATTTCATCAGGTATTTGTTTCTGAAGTCTGCTTTTTGCCTCTTTCCTTCAAAACATGACCTCACTTCTTTCGAAATTCAAACACATCTCTACTTGGCTCTCCTAGTTAAGACTGTCATTAAAGGAGACTCTCAATCTCATATTGCAGTGCTTTCCATCCTGACAAGTTCTTCTCTCTTCTCTAGACTAGTGATTGAAGATGTTGCTGTCAACTGATGAATGACAGTATCAAATCCAGTGCTTGAGGAACATGATTTCAGATGTCTGGCTCATGTTTACAGCCCTGAGAAAAGCAGGAAGAGTTTTAAGACTATCTTCCAGCCAGAAAATGAACTCATAACCTTTATCTCCAGGGAATTCAGGAAGCAGAAAACAAGTTGAGAGTCAGCCAGGATACCAGGGCAGCCTGGGGCTTTCATTGTTGTGGGGAGCTGTTCCTGTCTGCTAGGTGGAGCAAGAGTGTGAAGGTCTGGAGGGAAGAAAAACAACCAGGCGTCTTCAGGATGTGACCTTAAAGTGCTGTTTAGCTAAGTGTGACAGGGACAAAAATGCCGAGGGTTTTGTAGCCTCATCTTTTGTCTCCAACTGGTCTTTCCAAGGAAACACACTGCCTTGCCACTTAATTTTCAGGTATGCTTCCCTGAATGGAGCAAGAGAAGGAGATGCAGGAGGAGCAAATGGGAAAGACTAAATCAGTCTACATGAGGAAGACCATCAAGACAGACCTGGATCAAATCACAGCCACAGTTCCTCGCAAGCTGTGGGAAGGCTGAGGAGCTCGCCAGAATGAGCAGATGGAGAGAAACCAGGAAGGCCAGGGACTTCAGTGGTCAAGGGCAGCAGGTGTTGGCCATAGTCCACACAGTAA
>RJWM01038668.1:0-16600 GCA_004363535.1 Dasyprocta punctata | reverse complement strand
CTGCCATGATTCTGATAGGCTTTCCTTCATAGGTGATCTGTTTCTTTTCTCTGACAGCTTTTAGTATTTTGTTCTTGTGCTGTATTTCTGATACCCTAATTATTATATGTCTGGGTGAAGGTCTATTTTGGTTATGGTTAATTGGGGTTCTGTATGCCTCAGTTACCTGTATATCAGATTCTCTTCCCATGTTTGGAAAGTTTTCTGCTATTATTTCTGTGAATAGTCTTCACAGGTCATTTGTATTGACCCCTACTTTCTCATTTATGCCTATTAATCTTATGTTATTTCTCTTGGCATCATCTTGCAGCTGTTGAATTGTTGTTTCTTGGTTCCTTACTATTTTTAAGAGATCTTTTCTTTTGTGGCCATGAGCTCCCATGCTGTCTTCAAGGTCTGAGATTCTGCCTTCAGCTTCATTGAAGCGGTTTTTCAAACTTTCCATGGAATTTTTCATTTCCTGAATTTCCCTTTGAATCTGTTTCAAGCATTCTGTTTGTGTCTTATATTGTTCATTCAAAATTTCAATCATTTTCTTAAGTTCTTCTATTTTTTTATCTTGCTCTTCTTTATATACACACATTTCTTTAATAACGATTCTTATTTCATTTTTTAGCTGAGAGAATATTTCTGATTTGAATTTCTCTATAGCTTCATCAAGCTGTTTCTTACTGCATTTCTGTCATTTCTGAAAGTTCAGTTGTGTGACTCCTAGTGTCTTCTATTTCAGTGTCTCTTGGGTTTGTTCTCAGTGGGCTGGGGGACTGAGACTGCCTCTTAGTCTTTTTTTTTTGTCATTTTCTTCTAGAGCCTATGTGGCTCTGTGTCCTGGGAGGCTGACTGGGCGTTCCTCTGGTGGTTCATGCTGAGCTGTGGGACCTGGTAGAGCTGGATCTTGTGCCCAGCAAGTGAGGGCAGCCTCCCAGGGCATGTGGTTGGAGCCTCTGCCTTCTGGGTGGGGGCCGAGGCCTCCTGGTCCCAGGGAGCTATGCAGAGTGTACCCCGGAGTGTGGCACCACCCTGACCCTAAGTCTGGCTGCAAGGTGATCAGGGGTTCCACTGTACCAGGCAAGCCTGGGCGAGTCCCAGGCCTACATTGCTGGAGCCTTGCTTCTGGCTGGGTGGGGCCCGCGAGCTCTACGATGTGGTGCAGGCCGCTCCACTGAACTATGGAACTTGCGCGCGCTCTGAGCTCTGGTGGGGGGAGCCCAAGCTCTCCAAGGCCCTGCAGTTATGCTGGTCAGTTCCTGATGAGCAGCCCTGGGGTCCTGGGCTGGGCTGGGCTGAGTACCTCTGTGTCCTGTGAGGCTGGCCAGGTGTTCCTCTGGTGGGTTGTGCTGAACCATGGGACCTGGTACTAGATAATTTTGTATATATTTTACATACTTTGAAATTTGTGTTTCAAGTTAAACTCCCTGAAAAAGTATGATCTTTTCAGTGTTGCTCTTAAGGTTCTTTCCAGGCTTTGAGTCATTTCTTTCCCATGTGTACACTCTCAGTCTCAGAGTGGAAGGGCATCTGCTGCAGATCACCAGCATGCTCTGTCTGTACAGCAGTCTTTCCCGCGGTCCTCTGCTTGAAGAACTCCAGTCACTCTCATTCCTGCTCTGCCTGATGCTGACAAACTGGTTAGTCTATGTGTCTGACTTCTAGACTCCCAGCTCTGCTCTTCAGTTCAGGGAGATGGCCACAGTGTGGGAGTTTTCTTCAGACAGATCTTGGTCACCACAGAACTCGCTGCATTTATTCCCAGTTCTCAGTATCTCCATTGCTAGGTGTCCTATGTCTTGAAAATCATTGTTTCACATGTTGTATAATTTTTCACTAGAGAAACAGATTTAATGTAAGATATGTATGGATTTACAAGGCAGGCTTACAATGGCTACAGAGTCAGGTGTAGAAGAGTGTAAAAAGTGATCTGCATGCTGGAGACCCTAAGCATCCCATCAAAAGTTGAAGGCTTTGGAGCTCACTATAGTCCTGTGTGAATCCATATCAGGAAGCTGAAGAGTCTGAGCTGGAAGGGTGGAGAGTCTGCATTGGAAGCAAGAAGACAAACGTCCAAGGCAAAGGTGAGGGTGAAGATTGGAGTCCTCTTAAGAAGCAGGAATGAGCCTTCCTTCTTCTTTCCTTTTTTATTCCATCCGGGCTGCAAAACCTTTTGGTTGGTGCCGCCCATGCCCATGGTGGGTCTTTCTGTTTCAGTAAATCCATTCAGTCATGCCCAGAACTATGCTAAGCCAATCAGATGTGCGTTTCTTAATCAAGCAGGAGGGATTAGAACATGGTTTGTCCCGCCTCTGACTCATGTTGAAATTGACTGCCAATGCAGTGTTGGGAGGCAAGCCCTTTAAGAAGTATCAGGTCACACTCAGGGACCAATACATTTCTTTTGCTAATACTCACCATCATGGGGCTAGTTGAGCTCTCAGGAGAGCAGGTGTTATAAAGCAAGCCTGAATGTTGTTTTCTTTTTTACTTTTTACTTTTTGGGTTTTTTTTTTTTTTTTTTGAGACAGGGTCTCACTATGCAGTTCAGGCTGGCCTTGAAGTCACTATGTAGCCCAAGCTGGCCTCAAACTCATGGCAATCCTCCTGCCTCAGCATCTCAAGTGCTGGGATTGCAGGGGCGCACCACTGCACCTGGCTTGACTGTGTGTTTTGTCCTTTTGACACACATCCACTGACCCTTCTGTGTTCTGCCATGAGTTGAAGCTGCACCAGACCCTCAACAGATGCAGCTGCCTTGTCTGTAATTTCCAAGCTTCCAGAACTGTGAACTAAAATACACCTTATTTTATAAATTAAGTGTTCTGTTCCAGCAGCAGAAAATGCACTAAGACAGGGCAGATTGGCTCCTGTCACTCCATTTCGGCTGGGGCAAAAGCCATGCCTGGGTACCTCTTGAAAGCATTTAGTAACCAGCAGTGGTTGAAGCATAGAAGCCTGCAGTGACTGGTCAATACAAAGCAAGACAGTGCTGGGGATACAGCTCAGCGGCGTAAGTGCCTGCTTGGCAAGTGCAAGGTCCTGAGTTTGATTCCCAGTACAAAACAAACAAACAAACGAACAACAACAACAACAACAACAAACCAGACTTGCAGGCTACTCTAGGCCAGAGTGGCCTTACTCTCGGGATCAAGTTACTTAATAAGGGCACTTTCTTAATTTCATTTTTTCATTATTGTCAAATAATATTTTAACAATTACACAAGATTGTGTAAAAATAAAAAAGCATGAATTAAAGAGCGCTTTGAAAACCAAGAAAAATACGACCCTTTAAATACTGTGGCTTGGGAAGCGGCGAGCTGCTTGGCTGGGCCTAGGAGAAGCAGGCCCAGGGCGATGACTCTGCGGTGTGCTGCAGTCCACTGCCATCCTCGACCTACCGACCGACCTACCGGGGGAAGTGCGGCCAGGGTCGCAGAGGAGGCGGCAAGACTGCAGGCGTGGTGGCGCGGGAGAAAGAGCTGTCCATCCACTTTGCCCCCGGGTGTTGCCGGCTGGTAGAGGTCTTTGAAGAAGCCCTGTAGTTTGCACGTGAAGCTCCGTCCTTGGTGCCTCCCGCCCGCCTCCATCCAAGCCCCCAGCGTTCTTTGGTCTCCAGAAATTATCCAGCACTGATTTGAAGACTGCTGGTTGCCAGATCAATATGTCTCACACACATAGAAACGAGGATGTGAATGTCCCCAGCAGGCGGGTTCTTGTTACTGGTGCCACTGGTCTTCTTGTTAGAGCTGTGTACAAAGAATTTCAGCAGAACAACTGGCATGCAATAGGTTGTGGTTTTAGAAGAGCAAGGCCAAAATTTGAACAGGTTAATCTGTTGGATTCTGAAGCAGTTCATCACATCATTCATGATTTTCAGCCTTATGTTGTAGTACGTTGTGCAGCAGAGAGAAGACCAGATGTCATGGAGAATCAGCCAGATGCTGCTTCTCAGCTTAATGAAGATGGTTCTGGGAAATTAGCAAAGGAAGCGGCTGTAGTTGGAGCATTTCCCATCTACATTAGCTCAGATTATGTGTTTGACGGAACAAATCCACCTTATAGAGAGGAAGACATACCAGCTCGCCTAAATTTGTATGGCAAAACAGAATTGGAAGGAGAAAAGGCTGACCTGGAGAATAATTCAGGAGTTGCTGTTTCGAGAATTCCTGTCCTGTATGGGGACGTTGAAAAGCTTGAAGAAAGTGCTGTCACTGTTATGTTTGATAAAGTGCAGTTCAGCAACAAGTCAGTGAACATGGACCACTGGCAGCAGAGGTTTCCCACTCTTGTAAAGGGTGTAGCCATGGTGTGTCGACAGCTGGCAGAGAAGAAAATGCTGGATCCATCAATTAAGGGAACATTCCACTAGTCTGGCAATAAGCAGATGACTAAGTATGAAATGGTGTGTGTGATTGCAGATGCTTTCAACCTCCCCAGCAGTAACTTAAGACCTATTACTGACAGCCCTGTCATAAGAGCGCAACATCCAAGAAATGCTCAGCTTGACTGCTCCAAATTGGAGACCTTGGGCATTGGCCAGCAAACACCATTTTGAATTGGAATTAAAGAGTCACTCTGGCCTTTCCTCATTGACAAGAGATGGAGACAAATGGTTTTTCATTAGTTTATGTGTATTTTTTTTTTAATGAAAAGTACGGTATGTGGCACTTTTTAAAGAAAAAAAGGAAATAGTTTTGTATGAGTACTCTTCAGTTTGTGACTCACTGTTTTTCAGGTAAATGATGCTCTTGTACTACTGAAGGTGTACAAAGAAATTTAAAGGCCTTGGTACCTCCTTCGCATTAACGATTTTTCTCTCTGTCATTTTGTTATGGCTTAATTTGCAGTTTGAATAAAATTAAGATTCTTAAATATCTGAGAGCCAGGATGAAACAGATCTGCTGTAAACTTATTTTGGATGAAATGCATTGTTCACTCTTTCATGTTTTCAGGGTTTATTTGTTTTTGCAGCTGTTGACTATTGTATGTTGACTGTTTTCAAGTGTGTGAAATTTTATAAAAATCATTGGTGTTCATTATTTGCTTGAGCTCAGATCAAACGTTTGAAGAAAGAAACTTTATTTTTGCAATTTAAGTACAATTTTTATGCTTGAGAGACTTCAACATGCTATGTAAAGTGGAATTTCTGCAGCCTGATGCCCCCTGCTTTTGTAGCAGTGTATGGTAAACACTCGAGAGTGTGTATGTGTATTTTTTTAATACAAATATATAACTGTCCTTTTCACTTCATGCTGCTAAGTGATATTTCATACGTGGTTGTACTAATAATAAGTCTTGACCACTCATGAATAATAAACATGTACTGTTGGTATGTAAAAATAAATAAATAAATAAATAAATACTGTGGCTTTATTATTTGCAACATAAAATTATCTCCATGGTCATGGATCTATATGCTAAAATTCCAACTTTCCAGAGTATGACAAACAGTGGAGACCAATTATACCTGTGTGATCCACACAAAGTTGATACTTTCTTCTGCTTCTTTCACATTTTATTTAACAAACTGGAATTAGAAAACTTTTTATGGAGCTTATATGATGTGGGGGAAAGGGAAATATGAGCCTCAAGACATACTAGATCAAGAGAAGAAATTATTGGTGTGGAAAACAAAACATAAAGGGAAGAGACCACCTCTTCCTAGTTGAGTGATCTTGGTCAAATTTATTTCTTTGATATTTAATTTCTTTCTTGTAGAATGGTATTGGGGACCTGGCCAAGATGTCAAATCTCCCAAATGAGTGTATGGCAAAGGCTTAAATAAATGAGACAAGTGGTATGATTTTAGGGCTCCAGGAGGATCAAAATCCTCTGTAGAGTTTGAGATGCTGGGGGCTGAGACAAAGAGCTTCTCTGGGCAGCCCGTATTTATTAGGTTTTCAAACAAAGAGTAGGGATACTGAGGAAAGTGCAGGAGCTGAGCAAGACCTTAGGAGTCACTTCAAAGACTTCTCCAAGTAATAAATTATGCCAATTTAGGAGAACTGTCTTATATCATGATGACATTTATGGTATGAGTGAGACAGCTGGATTGAGATGCCTGCAGCTGCAGTCTCTACCTACTTAATTGGGGTTGGAGCAGGCGTCCTCAGTTGTGGCCTTATCTTGCCCTTTGAGGTATCTCTGGCATCACAGGCCACTACAGGCCTCAGCCAGGACCACTGATTCCTAGAGGTTCACTTATTATGAATCAGCTCCCATCACGAGGCAAGGGGCCTAGGCCTAGGACAGACTCACAGATAAACATAGAAAGCCAATTAGTTAATTTTAAATCCTGCTCAGAGCTGCTTTCTAGTGATCTCCAACAGGATGGAGTATATAACACTAACTTAATAGATCTGGTATTAAGCAGTATATCGCTGTTTCTGTTTGCTGTCTTTGTGTCCATCCATCCTATTTATCTTCATCAGCACCTTTATTAACAACTGATTGTTCATCCTTAATATTTATTCTATTATCCCTTTGATAGGTGGTAATTAGTATTAAAAGTTTTTTACATCCTTGTTATTTTTATAGCATTTTCTGTCAAATTCATGAAAGAGTCACCCTTCCAAAGCTTTTCAGGGCAATGGTTTATAGAATATTCACGGAA
Organism: Dasyprocta punctata; assembly: GCA_004363535.1. NCBI lineage: Eukaryota > Metazoa > Chordata > Mammalia > Rodentia > Dasyproctidae > Dasyprocta > Dasyprocta punctata. The sequence goes on along the minus strand of RJWM01038668.1, from coordinate 9,996 downwards.
GGGTGCAGTCATAAAATGATATCTAGCCTTAGAACATTTCTGTCACTCCCCAAAGGAGCCTTGTGCCATAAACAGTAACTCTCCTCTGCCTCTTCCCAAAGACCCACCAGGAATCTGCTTCCTGTCTCCATGAGGCTCCCTGTTGTGGAACCTCATGCAGTAAAAATCATATACTATGTGGCCTTTGGGGACTGGAAAAGATCCGCTCCCATCTTGTGCCCTTTTCTTTCCTCTCCTTCTCTTCTTTGCACTGAAGATCAAACCCAGGGGTACTCTATCATTGAGATGTACCTTGAGCCCTTTTTATTTGAGGCAAGGTCTTGCTCAGTTGCCCAGGCTTACTTTAAACTTGTGATCCTCCTGCCTCAGCCTCCCAAGTAGCTGGCTGGGATTTTGATAGGACTTAAAATGAATCTGCTGGTAAATGTAGAGAGGATTGCCATGTTAACAGCACTGTGAGTGTCAGTGTGGGCACATGGGTGTCTTCCCATTTGTTTGTCTTTACCTTCCTTCAACAGTATTTTATAGTTGTCAATGTACATTTTGTATTTTTTGTTAAATTTATCCCTAATTATTTTATTCCATTTGATGTTATAAATGGAACTATTTTATTAATCTTCCATTATTCATTGCCAGTTCTAGAAACAGAATTGATTTTTGTATATTATCCTGTATTTTGTTTATTGTCTTGTATTTTCTGGAATTTTTTGTTTTTAATAGCTTTATAATTTACTCAACATTGGAAGAATCACCTGTGATGTAGCAATAGAAAATTCATTTTTATTGTTATATAGTATTCTGGGTATTAAAAGAATACTTCTATGAAAAAACTTTACTATATTAGGGTTTCTATGTACAAAATCATGCTATCTGTAAATGGAGATAGTGTTTTTTTTTTGTTTCCTACATAGATGACTTTAGTTTCTTTATCTTGTTGAATTGCCCTGGTTGAAACCTCCAGTGCAGTTCTGAATAGCAGTGGTGAGCATCCACATGCTCGTCTTGTTCCCATCTTTGGAGGGAGCATCCAGTCATCCTCCTTAGGAGTAACAGTAGCTGTGTGTTTTTCATAGTTGTCCATAATGGGGTTGAGGATGTTCCCTTCTATTTCTAGATTTTTTTTTTGGAAGTGCTGGGGATTGAACCCAAGGCCTTGAGCATTCTAGACAAGTGTTATAACCATTGAACTGTATTCTCAAACCCTCTATTTCTCATTTGTTGAGATGTTTTTTTGTTGTTGTTTTTTTGTTTTACCCTCGCACTGGGAATTGAACTCAGAACCTTGTACTTGCCAGGCAGGCATTTATGCCACTGAGCTATATCCCTAGCCCCTCTGAGTTTTTTTTTCAATTGTGAAAGGGTGTTGTATTTGTAAAATGGCTTTTCTGAATCTACTGAGATGATCGTTTGATTTTTTTCTTAGTTTCTAGTAGCATGATATTTTGCATTACATTGATTGATTTTCATATTTTGAACTACACTTACATTCCTGGAATGAATACCACTTGATGAAGCTGTAGAATTCTTTTAATGTGCTGCTGGGGTTGGCTTGATAGTATTTTGGGGGGATTTTTGTGCCCATATTTACAATTTTTCTTGTGTTATCTTTGTCTACCCATCCTCATAGAATGAGCTGGGAAATGTTCCTCTTCTCTTGGAAGAACTTGTGAAGGATTAGTGTTAATTATTCTTTAACCACTTGGTAGAATTCATCAATTAAAGCACTTAAGTCTGGGTAGGAAGTCTTTTCTTACTACTTAAATCTAATTATTTATTTTGGGTTTATTTAGAATTATTATTGCTATTTCTTCTGGAGCTAATTACAATTGTGTCTTTGCAGGAATCTGCCCTTTTCATCAAAGTTATCTAATATTTTGTTATATGTTGTTCACGGCACTCCCTTTTACTTCATTTTCATTTCTGTGAGGCCAGTAGGGGTGTCCCTCTCTTTCGTACGGATTTTAGTAATTTGAGATATCTATGTTTTTCTTTTGTTCAATCTAGTTTAAGATCTTTCCAAAGAGCAAACTTTTGATTTCATTCATCTTCTCCATGTTTTTTCTGTTCTCTGTTTCATTTGTTTTCACTTTAGCTTTTTAAAATTCCTTTATTATTCCTGTCTTCTCTTTGTATTGGATTTTGTTTGCTCTTCTTTTTCTAATTCTTTAGTGCATGAAGTTAGGTTATTGATTTGAGATATTTTTTAATGTAGGCATTTACAGATATAACTATTCTAAGCACTGCTTTTGCAGCATCTCATAACCTTATGTATGTACTTGTTTCAATGAATTTGACTATTTGTCTTTTTTGACTGGCTTATTGTACTTAGCTTAATATCCTCAAGGATGTATAATGGTATTTCCTTCTTTTTTAGAGTGGATAATATTCTATTCATATATAAGTGCATCACATTTTCTTTATCGACTCACCCATTTATGAGCAGTCAGGTCTTTTCCACCTCTTGGCTATTGTGAATAATGTTGCAGTGAACTCGGGGAGTGCTATGAGCTCTTCAAGACTCCATTTTCAGTTATGTTGGCTATATACCAGAAGTGAGATTTCTGGTTTATCCTGTAATTCTATTTTTGACTTTCTGAGGAAACTCTATACTCCTTTCCGGAGTGGCTGCACAATTTTATATTCCCACTAGCAGTGTACAAAGTTCAGATTTCTCCATGTCTTTACCAGTCCTTGTTTTCTGTCTTCTTTTGTTTTATTTGGCCATCCTTACCACTGTGAGAAGCTATTTCACTGTGGTTTGCATTCCTGATGCTTGCCAGTGTTGAGCAAGAGTAAGTGATGGGTGAATGGAGGCTAAGTGTGGCCACTAGCCTCAGGGAGGCTCCCCACAACATCTGTGTACTTCACAGAACCCTGTCCAGTTCTTGGCACATTGGTGAAGGTCACAGCCCCGGGGCACAAGCTCACTGAAATACTAGGACAACCCTGGGATCATAGGACTTCTCTCACCCCATACTGCAGCACCACCTCAACAGGGCTCCTGCACAACAGGACACTGCTGAAGGGACTGGAAGCTTCAGGCTCTGGGTAGGGAACCGCTCTCAGAAACTCAGAGACCACAGGCAAGCTGGAGGAATTTTGGAGAAAATGGCAAGCACAGCCTAATTCCTAGCCAGATAAGTATAAAACCTCACCCCCGAAGTCCTCTCATCTCGATGCCTTTTACCCAGCGTGCATGTGTTCAACAAAAGCTGCAAGGCGTGCTACGAGGCAAAAGAAAAAAACCAAAACACCAAAACTTCAAATGAAAACAGAAAATCAAAAACACAGCTGAAGAGACAAATAAACACGAGACTGAAGCTCAGTATGGGAGAGATTTTGTAATCATCAGACCAGGTCTAAAGTAATTATGGTTAATGGAAGAAGTGGACAACTCGTGAGAAGGGACGGTTAGCATAGAAGTGGGAACTAAAAAAGTCAAAATAGTCAGATCAAAGGGAAATGGTACAAATATATCTATGATAAAGTTTAATTTATAAATTAGGCAAACTAAGAGATTAGCTGCAATAATTAACAATAAAGTAGAACCGTTATAGCAATGTACCATAAAGGAGTTGTCAGCATCATCACTCTGGCACTTTTGGGCCATTATTAAGTAAAACAAGGATGCCTTGAATGCAAGTTGTGCCTCACTAAGGCAGTCAGTCTGATAACCAAGAGAGTTGCCGAGTGACTAACGGGAGGGTGACGTGTTCAACACTGGACAGAGGGGTGACTCCCACCTCAGTGGGATAGAGGAGGACACTGTGGAATTTTATCATACTGCTCAAAACAGCCCATAACTCAAGACTTACAAATAGTTTATTTCTGAAATTTTCCACTCAGAACTTTCAGACTATGGTTGTTGTGGTTTACATCTAGAATGTCCCCTAAAGTTCTCCTAATGGGGCTTTTGGAAGGTGACTAAGTCATGGTGGGCACTGTGTTCATCAGGGGATTCATCCACTGAAGTTTTCAGCAGGTGAGGGTATTGCAGGAGGCGGGGCCTGGTTGGAGAGGTCACTGGGGTGAGACCTGGAAGGCCGCATCCTCCTTCCCAGGTCCTCTCTCTCTGCTTCCTGACCCCTGTGACATGGCTGCACTTCCTCTGGGGAGGATCCTTCTATCTTGGCCTTCCTGCCTTGCAGCCAGCTGACTTGTGGAGACAGTTCTCAAAAAACTATGCCCCAAGATAAACCTCTCCTCCTTTAAGTTTGGGTGTCAGGTATTGCATCTCAGTGTCAAGAAAGTAACTAAGACCTTGGTTGACCTCCAGTAACTGAAACCTTGGAAAGCGAAGCTGAAGCTCAAAGGGGACTACTACGTATGCACACATGTGGGAGACACTCAGAAGAACAAATGGAAAGACACTCTGTGCTGTCCCCGTCTACCCCTTGGGCAGCCACAACTCCTTGAGTCATGAATCACAGCAACTTTCCCATACAGGGCACCCTCCTGACTTGCCGATTCATGATTTGTGTTTCTTCAACATGTTTATCTTTGACCCTGAGCACAAATAGGTTGTAGGGACCCAATTTGGCAGTGGCGAGAGTCCAGGACCCTTCCTTGGCTCTGGGGAGGCCCATTTATGAGGCACTAACAGTAGATAAATGAACATATATTGACTGGTCTTGGAGGACAAGTATCTACAGGTCTGCTGCACAGATGTCCTTGGGTAGTGAGGCATTATCTGTAACTGGCGTGGGACCCAGGCCTTAGAGCCTCAGCCACAGTGGCATCTAAATTCAGTTCCACAGCACGTAGTAATGACAGACTCTTGACTTTATTAATGATCAGGACAGGTGTTGTAGCCCAGTGTCTAGAATTGTTCTATTTGTCTCAGATACCGAGATGGTCAAATAGTATCTGATGAGTATTTCACAGAACCAGCTTCCATTTGTATTGGCATATCAAGCCTGATGACAATCCAACCTTCATTCTCCTAAAATAAATAAACTGTCACTATCTCTTCAGTAAAAGAAGTTACAGTTGGCACAATGTTTCCACTGCTAGACACCCCCTCTCCTCAGCTCCTTATTTGGGGTAGAGGTTTCTCATCTGTTTCCCAACCAGCAGCTCCAAGAGACCAAAGGACCATTGTTAAACTTTTATGGGGTTCCTGGCTTTTGAATGCTTATGGTAAGCCTCCAGGTATTTGACATAACTTCAGGCAATTTCTTGTGACCAAGAGAAGTTCAGCAGGAAGTGACTACCTGTGCATTTGGCTCCATTAGAGCCAGCAGAGCCAAGACCAACACTCTGCTTCTCCTACTGTGCCTGCTGGGGTGGGGCTGTCTTTTGGGAGGAAGGGGCCTTTTTAGGACTTTTGTAAGCACCAAGTCAGGCCCTCTGCCCAGAGGGACCCCTTTCTGTAACTGACACCAGGTGCCATGCCACATAGACTGGCTCAGTCTGAGTGATACAGTCAAGCTTGGGAAATTTGATATTACTTTGTTCAATGTAATAAAAAAATTCTGATTTAGTGTATTTTAAAAAGTAGACTGCTTCATCTCTACAGTTTTTGTTTGGAAATACCAGGCTGTGATGGTGCCAGCTGCTGAGACATGTTCTTTAAGCTCTGCAACAGGAGGGGCAAGGTGGTCTGTGCTAGTGGTTGCTGTGGTGTGGTCTGTGCAGAATGGTGCTCACTGTGCCAGCAGTGAAACCTGAGTGCACACAGCCTTACCAGGCACTGCAGGGCATCCTCGAAGCTGGAGCTGACTGTGATGATGATGGTGATGATGATGATGATGATGCAATTATGATGATGGTTTGGTTTTGGGCTGGAACCCAGGGCTTTGTGCAACCTCTGTCAGTGCTGTGCCACTGAGCCCCACTGAGCTCAGGGATTCATGGAATCCCTGGATAGATTGTAGCAAGGGACTTGGACACTGGGAAGCTCAAAGCAGCAGCTACACAATGGGGCTGGTGAGGGGAGCTGCTCATCTGTGGCAGGCTCTGTGCTCCCTTGACTGAGAAAGCTCTTGGCATGACAGGATGAGGCCTGCACACCTGGGGAAAGGGCTGTGTCCCTTAGAATGAACTCTGGACCCAGACTGGTTTAGGAAGAAGTTAATTCTCTCCTGGGAGCGGTCTATTGTGGAACAGGCCTTGGAGATCATGGATTTATCAGAGATAAATCAAGATCTTAGGTTATTTCTAGCCTCTGTCTGACACACCCAGCACAATGTTGGTGCACTGGCAAGAAGAGGCTCCCACAGCTCCAGATCTTGTGCCCACCTGTGGCTCCAGAGGAGGACAGGGTCATGCTGCAGCTTCTCAGGAGAAACCAACCCAACAGCCCTTGGCAGCCACTCCTGTTTTTCCAATCAACTGCAAGCAGCACAGATCTGCTTGGACAGGTGTGGGAGACTAGCCTCCCAGAGTAGTGCAGTGGGGCCACCATAGGGGATCTGTTGGGAGGAAGAAGAGCTACATGGCCTGCATGCAGGACAGGAGATCTTGTGAAGAGCCTTCTGTCCTGTGCTACTGGAACCCTGGGCTGCTTCCCTTTTCTCCTCCTGACCTTCCATGAGCCCCCTGAAGTGGCAAAGCTGGTGACACCTTGGTTCTTGTCCCTGGCATCTATAGGCAGATTTTCCATGTGACTTAGGATAGAAACTGTAGCCTCCAAACTAGTAAATGTTTTAGGGTCGTGTGGTTGGCAAGAACTCTGGCTTTTAGAAGGAGAATCTCCAGGAGGCTCCTGGGCATTCATGTGATGCTGTTACTAAAGCATCTTCAAAAGTCCAACTGTAGACACAAGGTCTGGGTGGCATCACACCCCAGGGTGCACACCACCTAGCTGCCTGGGTCCTGGAGGTCTCAGCCTCCACCCAGTAAGGCGGAGGCTTCAGCAGCACACTCCGAGAGTGTGCTCTCACTAGCTGAGCAGAGGATCCAGCTCTACCCAGTCCCACGTCTCAGTGCAACCCACCAGGGGAACACCCGGCCTGCCTTGAAGGACACAGAGGTACTGAACCCAGACCAACCCAGAGCCCCAGTACTGCTCATCAGGGACTGGCCAGCATAGCTGCAGGGCCTTAGAGAACTTGAGCTCTGCCCATCAGATCACAAGGCCTGAGCTCCATTATTCAGCAGTATAGCTGGTGCAGCAGGTCCTAGAGGTTGAGAACCCACCCAAGCAGGAGCAAGGCCCTGGCACTATATGCCTGGGACTGGCCCTGGCTTGCCTGGTGCAGTGCTCTAGAGGCTCTGAACTCCCCACAACCAGATACAAGGTCTGGGTGGTGCCACACTCCGGGGTGCGCTCCACTTAGCCACCTGGGTCCCAGAGGTCTCAGTCCCCACCAGGTAAGGTGGAAGCTCCAGCAGCACACTCTGGGAGTGCGCCCTCACTAGCTGCGCAGAGGATCCTGCTCTATCCAGTCCCACATCTCAACGCAACACACCAGGGGAGTGCCCAGCCAGCTTCTCAGGAAACATAGCCCAGCACCCCAGAGCAACCCAACAAAGTACATCAGGGGAACATGCGGCCAGTCTCACAAACCACAGAACACAAGGGTCTGGTGCCATAATCTGGGGGTGTGCTCTGGTTAGCCACAGGGATATCAGAGGATTGAAGCTCTACCCAACAGAGTGTCCCAGTACAACTCACTGGGAGGCTGCATGCCCAGCCACACAGCTCACAGAAGAAAATGACAAAATGAAAAAGCAAGAGGCAGTCTCAATCCCCCTACCCACAGAGAACAAACCCAAGAGACACTGAAATGGAAAACACTGGGAGTCACGCAACTGAACTTTCTGAAATGATAGCAAATGCAGTAAAGAAACAACTCCATGAATCCATAGAGAAATTCAAATCAGAAATAATCTCTCAGCTAAAAAATGAAATGGCAATCATTATGAAAGAAATATTGTGTGTATCTAAAGAAGAGCAAGACAAAAAAATAGAATAACATAAGAAAATGATGCAAACTTTGAATGAACAATATAACACAAATATAATGCATGAAACAGATTCAAAGGGAAATTCAGGAAATGAAAAATTCCATGGAAAGTTTGAAAAACCGCTTCAATGAAGCTGAAGACAGAATCTCAAACCTTGAATACACTATGGGAGCTTATGATCACAAAAGAGAAGATCTCTTAAAAATAACAAGGAACCAAGAAACAACAATTAAATAGCTGCAAGATAATGCCAAGAGAAATAACATAAGATTAATAGGCATAAATGAAAAAGCAGGGGTCAATACTAATGACCTGCAAAGACTATTCACAGAAATAATAGCAGAAAAATTTTAAACATGGGAATAGAATCTGATATACAGGTAACTGAGGCATACAGAACCCCAATTAACCTTCACCCAGACATATAATAATTAGGGTATCAGAAATACAGCACAAGAACAAAATACTAAAAGCTGTCAGAGAAAAGAAACAGATCACCTATGAAGGAAAGCCTATCAGAATCATGGCAGACTTCTCAACACAAACCTTTAAGTTAAGAAGAGCTTGGAGTGAAGTATTTCAAATCCTGAAAGAAAACAACTTTCAACCCAGATTGATGTACCCTGCAAAATTATCCTTAAAAATTGATGGAGAAATAAGATACTTTCATGACAAACAACAACTGAAGAAATTTATGGCCATCAAACCAACACTACAAAGAGTACTGAGAGACACTCTAGAAAGAGACAAAGATAGCTACAATCTTAAGAACAACAACAAAAGGAAACCAATAAGTAGGGCAAATAATTAAACAGAAAATGTAGAAAACCAACAACAGAAAGATATCATGACAGAGATGAGCCAGTACCTATCAGTTATACCAATCAATGTAAATGGTCTCAACTCACCAATAAAAAGAAACAGACTAGCAGAGTGGGTTAAGAAACAAAACCCAACAATATGCTGTGTACAAGAAACACATTTTACTCAAAAGGAAATTCACAGACTGAAAATCAAAGACTGGAAAACAATACTCCATGCAACAGGAACCCAGAAAAAAGCAGAGGTGACTATTATGTTTGCAGACAATCTGAACTTCAAACCAAAAATGATCAAAAGAGATAAAGAAGGTCACTACATACTTGTTAGGGGAAAACTTCAAGAGGGAGAGAATACAATCATAAATATATATGCACCGAATATGGGAGCACCCAACTATGTAAGACAATTCTTAAGAGACAAGAAAAACCAAATAAACAATAATACAGTTTTAACAGGGGACCTTAACACCCCACTGTAACAGAGACACAGATCAACCAAACAAAAATTCAACAAAGAAATAACAGAACTGAATCAAACTTGTGAGCAAATGGTCCTAGTAGAGTGTACCGAGTATTCCACCCATCAATATCAGAATACACATTCTTCTCAGCTGCACATGGGTCATTCTCTAAAATAGATCATATACTGGTCCACAAAACATGCTTAAGTAAAGGCAAAGGAACTGAAATAATTCCATGCATATTATCTGACCATAGCGCAGTAAAATTGGAAATGGATGACAAAAAACCCTACAATAACTTCATAAACACATGGAAATTAAATAATACTCTCCTAAATAACCAATGGGTCACAGAAGAAGTCAAAGAAGAAATTAAACAATATCTACAATTGAATGAAAATGCAAATACAAATTACCGGAACCTGTAGGACACAATGAAAGCAGTCCTCAGAGGGAAATTTATAGCACTAAACTCCCACACCAGAAAAATGGAAAGGTCACACATAAACAATCTAATGATGCACCTCAAACCTCTAGAAAAAGAAGAGCAAGTCAAGTCCAAAGCCCAAAGAAGGGAGGAAATTATTATGATTAGAGCAGAAACTAATGCAATTGAAACTAAGAAAACAACACAAAGAATTAATGAATGGAAGAGTTGGTTCTTTGAAAGAGTAAATAAAATTGATAAACTCCTAGCCAACCTTATCAAAAAGAGGAAAGAAAAAACTCAGATTCATGCAATAAGAAATGAAAAGGGTGAAATCTCTACAGACCAGGAAGAAATACAGAAGATCATCAACACC
>RJWM01038667.1:0-16599 GCA_004363535.1 Dasyprocta punctata | reverse complement strand
TCTTCATGTCACTACCTCTTCCTGAATTTTCCATCATTTTGGAGGCTCCTTGGCAGACTTCTTCCGCTCCATCCCAGCACAGCTGATTGCTGCCATTCAAGGCTCTCTCCTCATCCTCCACAAGTTCACCCTGGGTGACCCGATCCCCTCCCATGACTTTGCCCCACGTGAGTGTCAATGATGTTCAGTTCCTGTCTCCGCTCCAGCTCCAGACTCATCTAATCAGCTGCTTTCTGGCAGTGTCTGTCTCCATTGATCCCCAGTGTCCAAGGCTGAGGTCATCCATCCTCTCTACCTCCTGCTGCTCTTTACCAGGCCTCCACTTCTCTGTGAGGGGTATCCACCTAGTGGCCTAATCATGAATCCCTTAAACCTGCCCCAGTGTCAGATTACTCAATCAGCACAAAGAAGCACAGCTTGGAACACCAAGAAAACAAAACGAGGATGTCAAAATATTACTTTGAAAGAGTTTAGTGCTTTAAAGTAATGCAAATATCAAAGTAGCTATCCAGGAAAAAATAGAAACATATTGGATTTTCTTACACTCATGTTATGGTTGGATATTACTTTTTTCTAATGATACTTCCAGAAGGATGGGTGGATATAACTTTTTTAAGACTTAAAACCATTGAAGTTGTTACTATAGCCCAATAGTTCTCAGACATCTCTTCTCTATGCCCAATTGATTCCTAAACCCTGTTGATTCTGCTTCATTCATGACAATTGAACCATCTCTAATATGATCCCAGGGCTTTGCTGTCTGCTGCCTAGATTGTGCTAGTAGTCTCTTTACCAGCTCTTTTTTGCCATCCACCCATCACAGAACTGTGACCTGCTTCCCGTCACTCTCTTTCCGAAAATTTTTTTTGTTGCCACTTAGTAACTTCAAGAAATTTCCAACTGCCTGGCCAAGCTGAGAAGACCCAGCACGCCCTGCCTCTCCTAACAGCCTGCTCATCTCCCTGTTATGGTTTCACATGTAGCTTCATTCTAGATTTCCCACCCTTATGCTACCCCTTGCAAATCTCACCCACTACACTTGTCCTCAGCCCAGTTGGGGAAAAAGTCTGCATTGGAAGTACAGGAAAGGGCAGGAGACTGTAAAACTGTGGTGTTTAGAAAGGAAATGACTTCCTCCTGCTATGATTTGAATATGATTCTTCACCTCCACAACTCATGTTGAAAGGTAATCTACATTGGAAGGCATGCCATTGCAAGGTGTGAAGAAGGGGCAAACAATCTGACTGTGGTGTTCAGACATGAGGTCTTTGGGAGGTGATTAGGATTAGGTAAGGACACCAGGGTGGAGCCAGCATGATAGAATCCTGGTGGGTTTGTGAGAAGAGACAGAGAGAGAGAGAGATCTAAGGACATATGCATATGTGCTGCCTGTATCTTGCCATGAGGTATTCTGTACCACCCTGCCAGCCCAGGACTGGGGACTCTGCCAGCAAGAATGCCATCACCAGATGTGGCCCCTCCATCTTGGACCTCTAGAACTGTGAACCAAATGACACATAGTTTCTTTAAAAGGAATCATGACTGTAGTATTGTGCTATTAGCAATGCAAATCAGAGTAACACATCTCTCATCTTGTAAAAGCCTACAAAGGAGAAATTATCAAACATACTAGCAAAATAAAGAAACAAGGAAGCCTCTTTTTGCTCCGGGTTTGTCTTTTGGTCACCACTTTTGCTCCTAAAATGCAGGTACATTCATTCTGGGGGCCCCATGCAGAAGAGGACCATTGTCCTCTTCCCTCAATGCTCGGCTCAGTGAGAGTGTCTGCTGTCACCAGCCATGAGCAGCCTGGCTCAGCTGACAGACCCCATGTCCTGGGTAAACAGTGCCTGGAGAACACTCCGTGCATTCCGGTCCGGTCCGGGCCCAGCCCTGGCAGGGAGAAGGACATTACTCACTTGAGCCCTACCCGGCCTCAGTGTTTGCCCCCTTTCACCAGGGGGGTCAGGGGGAGTGGGTGAGGAAGGCGGGAGAGCACAGGAGAGTGGAGCTGTTTGTTTTCTCCTTTTTGTTAACAATACAACATCTGTTCCCCAGCCTGGCAGCTGGAGCAAAGTGAAATGATGTGAGCATTCATTGCTGTCTGGATGAGGGGGTGGGAGTGGGAGAGAGGATGAGGGAGGGGCGCGGAGAGGGCTGAAGACTCCCTGAACAATAACACCAACAATGAGAATATCTCCGATACCACTTGGCAGGCACAGAGTCAGAAGCCCACAGAACTGTGTAACTTGATGTTCTGGTGGATGGACTTATTGTAACTAATGCACTGAATAGCGGTCTGTGTGTGCTTCCCTTCTGACTATCTATTTTGGCTCATGGACTTCGATGAAAAATGTCTTTTTCTACCTGAGAGTGAAGCTGAGAGAAGTATGGTGAGACCAAAGCACAACAGGAGAGTAGAGAAAGGGCAGTGAAGCAAAAGAGGACCGAGAGTCTCCTGCTCTTTCTCCTGCCTCGCTCTTGTTCTTTCTCTTCTGTTTTGGCCTGTTCCTGCTCATCTTGGATGTCTAAGGCTGGCTTGCTCCAGAGCTCTGTGTCTTTCTATTTGCATTTATGTTCATCTAGTCTTATAGCCAAAGCATCCATATAAATGCTAGCCAGTCCCAATTTACACCCTTAGCCCAAACCTATCCCTTGAATTCCAACCAAAAAGGCAAGGTAGACTCTCCAGTCCTGGAGGCCCCTATGGCTCCTGGGGAAGGGTTCTGGGAGGGCCTGGTAGAAGACATGAACAAAGGCCTTCGTTCCAGTTCACAGAGGTCCTTCTGAGCCTTTGATTGCTATGGAATACTCCTGAGCAAGGCTGTGCCACTCTGAAGGTGAGGGTGATGGGTGTGATCAGCACCCAGATGCAGGGGAAGACAAGGGCTAGGAGGCAAGTTGTTGGGTTAGGGTTTGAGCTCCATCCTCATGCATCTTTCTGAAAAGTCATAATTTAGAGCTCTAGACAGTCTCCATCATAGGTGAGATGAGAATATAGTTTTATATGAAGGAAAAATAATCTTCTCTACCTTGTTTCTGGTTCATGATGTTCCAAATTTGTTTGACATTTTGGCCAAAGAAATACATTTGTTTCATGTTTTCCACTGAGCCATTGCTGAAGTTCCCTCAAGGTCCAAGTGTGAAATGCTTGATTCCCAGCATGTGGTGTCTTCAGGATATGGGGCCTAGAGGAAGTAAGTTAGACCATGGGGAATGTGCCCTTGAAGGGGATACAGAGACTCTGGTATCTGTCTTTATTTCTCTCTTTGTCTCTTTCTCTGTCTGTCTTTCTTTTTCTGTTTTCTGGCCATTAAACATTGAATAGGCTTTTTCTGCTATGTGCTCCCACCATCAAGGAGTAGTGTGACACCATAAGCTCAAAGCTCCATGGCCAAGTAACCATGGCCAAGAAAGCCGGGTTAAACCCGTTGTAGGTAAGGTCCTGTGTCCCCCCAAAACCTCATGTAATCTTGGATGGGGTCGAGTCTGGTGTTCGTGACTGGTTTATTGTTTGGGTTTGGTGATGTGAGTATTGTACCCACCCAGGGGTGGAGTCGACTTACAGTGTAAAGATGAGAGGAAATCATGTCTTCCTCTCTCTCTTGCTGGGTTCACACACCTTGCTGTTTGTGGCAGCCATGAATCGTGGCCCCACCATGCCACACTGCCCTGGAGCCAACTGAGTATGGACTGAAACCCCTGAGAACTGTAAGAAATATACCTTTCCTTCCCTAATTTTGGGTGTCAGGTGTTCTGTCTCAGCAACAAGTGAGAAGTAACCAAGACAAAACCTTTCCTCTTTTTAAGCTGATTATCTCAGGTGTTTTATCACAGTGTTGGAAAGCTGATTGGTGCAGTGGTAAATAAGTTCAGCAGCTGAGTGAATAGGCAAAGTGAGGCTACTCAATGAAGGCCTGCATTATAATCAGGATAAGAAAATCAGTGAGTGTAAGATACTTTTCATTGGGTTTTATTATCATGTCTTATGTAGCTTTTTATTTTGCTTTAAATTTTTTCTGATCTTTATTGTAGTACATGATATAAATTAATATTCGAGGTAGCAATATTAACTTTGCAGCATTTAAATCCATCTGTTTTTCCAACTGCACATCAAATGGAGAAATAAGAAAGGTGATGTGTTCATCTCTTAAACAGTTGAGGTAAGTATTTAATTAAAACTGTTACTTGGTCCCATTTTAAAGGTTGATGAATATCTGCTCCTAAGTACAAGTCACAGACCTATCCTAATAGTTCTTTTTTAGTTTTGTGTCTCACTATATAGTCCAGGCTGAATTCCCTATGTAGCTTCGGCTGACCTTGAACTCATAGCAATCCTTCTTCCTCAACTTCTTAGTGCTGAAATGATAGGCATGTGCCACCATGCCAGGTGCTCTAATAGCTCTTGAGACAGCTGCAGGAAGAGATGGTTGAAGGTCTTATAATAAAGTGGGTCCTCCTTAAAGTTAATGACTCAATTTCAGGCCAAATGAAGCAAGAGTTATGGTTGGGTTGGGAGAACACTCTGATGTTTCATGTTTATTCTGCGTCACATGGTTTTAAATCAGAGATTTTAGATGAGTGTGGTGGTATATTCCTGTAACTCCAGCACTTGGGAGGCTAAGGTAAGAGGATCACTGCAAGTTCAATGCCAGCCTGAACTACATAGCAAGACCCTGTAAAAAAAAAAAAATCAGAGGTTTTAAAATAGCTAAAATTGCTTCTGAAAACGTTCTTCTGGCATTTTGTGAAAAGAAAGTATAACTTTATTGCAACTAAAGGGATGTCAAAGACTCATCTAAGTTTGACTCCCAAATAATAGCTTGTCTAGGGTTTGAAGAGAATTTTTAAGTCTCTTGAGTGATTGCAATTTTCTTGGCTAAATATCTTCACCTCCTTAGTGACTTCTTATGTGACAGGGCTGCCCAACTCTGAGTGTCTTGTCTAGTTGTCATTCGGTGTACTTGTCAGTTTGAAAGTATGGCATCCAGAAAGGAAAGTACAATTTCAGGTGTATAAAAGAAAGTGCTGCTTCCCTAATCTTTCCTTGGTATTTCATAATTCCATTCATCCTAACCACACCCACATTAGTTTGTCAACCGCAGTCACTTTAAGTCATACTGATTCATAGTCAGCTGCAGCTTTAAAAGATCTGCTGTTATTTCCTTTTCCTGAAAAAGATTAATTTTTAAAAAATATTCTTGAAATAAAGATAGATTCTAATAAGAAAGTACAAAGAGGTCCTGTGTGCCCTTCCCTCAGTTTCACCCAAAATTCACATCTTACTTAATTCGGGTACAGTATTGAGACCAGGAAACTGACATCAGGACTTCATTGTATCCATTTCTGACTTCAAGGAATGAATCTAGGTTCATTAAATTATAGCCCTGTAACTACACAAGTTTCTTTAGATGCTATCCTCTTTTTGGTCATTTTGGAGTTATTTGTAATTGTCAGAGTAGAAATTTTGAAAGCTTCTCATTTCACTCAAACATTCCTCTTTTCATATTTCTAATGCTCCTTCAACAATAACATCAACAATAACAACAAAAAACCAGTCTCACAAATAGGAACCTCTTCTCTCAGTGTTTCCATGTAAAGAAAAGGGTGCCACCTTCATTTAGTTGCTGAAGCCAGAATTCTGGGAGACATTCTTATTCACTTCCTTCACTTACACTTCATGTCTAATACATTGGCAAATCCTATTGCTTTTACTTTAAAAATTCATCCTGAAGCCAATAACTTCTATTACCTGTATGGTGACCATCTTGGTCTAAGCCACTGTCTTTCTGACCTCCTGGCTGTGGCCACTGACCTTGGCCTCCTAACTGGCTTCTTAGTCCCACACTTGCTATGCTGCTATCTGTTCCACCTGGAGCACAGAGAGGGCTCTTAATCGAGTACTTTGAAGCATTGGTACTCTTCTGCCTAACATTTCCAGCAGTTTTCCATATGATTAGTATGTAAAACTTATTTATACAATGCTCATTTTGTGGTAAGTGGTGCTAGTGGTTTACATATAGTATTCATGATCCTCCTGCCTAGACTCCCTACTGCTGGGCTGTGTACTGGGATTATAGGTGTGTGCTTGATTATTTTTAAGTAAAGTCTCTCTCTTTTTTTAAGAATCACTTTAGGTTTCTAAAAATTAACAAATACAAGTACAATATGGAGAATTCCCATATACCTCTCACTAAATTCTTAGAATTCTTGACTTCTTATTTTGATATGGTACATTTGTTACAATTAATGAATTAATATTCATACAGTATTACTAACTAAAGTCTATGACTTTTTCAGATTACTTTAGTTTTTACCTTTTGCCCTTTTTCTGCTCTGGGATTCCACCCAGAATACAACACTATATGTAATCATCATGTCTCCTTAAGCACTTTTTAGCTGTGACAGTTTTTCCTTGTTTTTGATGACCTTGACATTTTCAAGGAGCACAAAACTAGGAATTTTAAAGAATTTCTCTGTATGGGGATTTGTCTGATAGTTTCCTAATGGTTAGACTGAAGGGACAAATTTTAGTGGGAAGATCACAGAGGAAGAGTGACATTTCACCTCATCAGACCAAGGGGGCACATTATCTACATGATTTATCATAGTTGATACTGACTTTGGTCACCTGGCTGAGATTGTCTTTGTCATGTTTCTCTACTGGAAAATCGTGTGAGTTATTCTCTCTCCTTCCTTCCCGGACTGGAAGGAAGTCATAGTGCACAGTCCTCATTGGCAGGCTGAGGGAGTGGTGCTCCTTCTCCTTGAGACTGAATGATCAAAATTCATTACCTAAAATTCTGCAAGGGAGATTTTACTCTTCCCTTCATGATTTATTATGTATATCATCAATATGGACTTGTGGTTGTTTACCCTGTACGCTAGGTTATAATTTAATAGTATTTTATTTTGCTGCTCAAATTGTTCCAGCTTTGTTCATTGGGACCTCTTTCAGTTTCCTTCTGGGGCCCTTTAACACACTTCCATCAATGCACATTTTTGCCTTGTTTTAGTTTTGAGCACTTCCTTACTTTCTGGCATTACAAAATGTTTTAAACTTATCTTGCATATTTCCTGTCCTAGTCCTAGAATCAGCCATTTCTCCAAAGAGTTTAGTCAGTTTTTTAAAAATAATACTTATCATTATCTGACTTTTTATCATGTACTTATTTGTATATTTTCTTTCTGTTCCTCCCTCCCCAAGCTGTGCTGTGAGTCTCACAGGACAGGAAGTTTGCTATATTCCTTGTCACAGAATCAATTTTGTTGAATCAGCTCTGACCATGGGACCAGAGGTCTTTTTGCTCTGGATTCTACTCTGTTCTTCATGAGTTAGGAGCACAAAAGTTGCCATTTACTTGTTCAGCTCTTTGAAGTTAGGGTTATTTTTTCCTAAAGTTTTCCACATCTTTGCAGTCCTGATCATTCATTATTGATTGATCAATATTAAGTCTAGCATAGCAGTTCCTCTATTGCTTCCTCAGTTTTGTATGCAACAGAAAACTATAGAGAAGTTTTGTTTTTAGAAAAACAAGACAGGTTTTCAGTTCTATGAGGGCAATCTCTCATCACAGCAGCATTTTCTATGCTGTGTTATGAAAACATCATTCTCCAATCAGCCATGGTGTGACTGCTGGTTTTTCTTGTCTTTCAACCTTCCCTACCTTTTGGGTTTTGCATCCTTGAGTTAATGGGCAGCCAAGACTTACTATGTCCACTAGGTCCTTTAAATCTGCAAAGGCACACCCATGTCCATGGTCATGTGAGAGTCACCAGATATTGTCCATCAAGTCGCTGGAAAGTTTGTAAGGTTTGCATTCTTATATAGAAATTAATAGTTCATTTAATCACTTAAACTTTGGTGACATCATTCCAGAAGTCAATTATGTCTGTTCTGTTCTTAACCACTTTCTGCTGTCTCTCTTTGCTACTCTTAACACTTGCATAAAATCTGATTTTTGCACTTTTATCTAGGAATGTTGTTTTATTCTCCAAATACTACTAAAAACCTCTCATATAAATGAATATTCTTTCTGTCACTTTCTTCCTGGTTCTAGCTAGATTTACTCTGGTTTTGGCCAGAATTCCATCTTCTCTTGTTGGTCATTATAAGTTAGAATGCCAGTTGTTGTTTTTAGTGTGACCTCTCAGCTTTCTCTTTCCACATTCTGAGATAGATTCAGAAGGGATAGGGAGGGAAGATAAAACAGTCATGAAGCATGTGAAATGCCAGGATGGGGGTTGATGTATTTAGATAGCAGGTCCTGAGGAGGACTCACTGAGAAGAAGACTTCAGGTAAATTGCTGAAAGGAGTGAGCAAGCCATGTGGCTGTCTAGAAAAGACTGACTGACAGAGCAGCAACTGAAAAGGTCCTGAGGCAGGAACAAGCCAGGCAAAACATAAAACTAGCAAAGCAATCCATGTGGTTGGAGCCAGGTGAGGGAGAAGGAAATTAGCAGATGAAATCAGCGAGAGAACGGGAGGGGGAGCTGACCATATAGATCATAGTGAGGAGTTTTTGTTTTTATGTTCATTAAGTGATGAGAAACCATTAAAAGTTGAACATGTGTGTGTATGTGTGTGTGCACATGCACTTGTTTGAGGCTTATACCTGGGATGAAGTTGAAAACATAGAGTAGGAAATATTTTCCAGACTAGCAATTCTGGACTCTTCCTTTCGGGTGAAGAGCAAAGCCGTTAAGCAGAAGAGAGAATGCATGTGTACAACAATCACAAGCTACAATTTCTTTCTGAGTGTACTGTGGGAACTTATGGCTTGGTTTGGTGTCAGGATCTCAGTTTTGCAGGTGGAGAAACAGTGGCCCAAAGTGCAGATATAGTTATTCCTGGTGGGCTGCCGCTGTCTCCGACAGAGCTGATCTGATGCTAATTAAAAGTCTTTGAGCACTGTTTGTTGTGTCTACTGGAAGAATGCTGCAGAGGACATATCCATTAAATAGCTCTGTGTTCCTTTTGATGGGAACTCTTCAGAAAAAAGTTTTCCATAGTTTTAGTATCAGCTTTTGTTCAGCTATGAGACACATAGTTACTGAGGCTCCTAATATATTCCAGACACTGTTACAGCATGTACAGACCAGGTCTCTGTGATCATGGGTCTTATATAATGGGAGAAATACACAATGAACAAATTATCATGTAAATTAACTAAAATATTTCATATGTGTGAAGCATTCCTGTTTTGGGGTTGGAGGAATAGAGGGTTTTTAAATTGAGAAGCCAGAAAGAACTTCTTTGAAGATGGGACTTGAAGCTGAGGTCTAAATGACGAAAACAAATCAGACATGCGAAGACCTGAGAAAAGCACTTCCCAGGAAGAGAAAAAAAATCATGGTGGAAAGACTTCAAGTCTTTGAGTGACTGTGGCGTGTTTGGAGGAAACAAAGGAGACCTGTGTGGCTGAAGTGCGGTAAAGAGGCAGGGGTACTCACCAAGGAGGTTTCTGGGGCCAGCAAGGACCCAAGAAATTCTAGGCACAGCAGAAGTTCCTGGAATGTACGAATACATCCAGGCTGCTTGGCGTGGACAGTTGTCGTTTATCTCATTAACCTCGTGAACTGTGTTTTTCCTTCCTCATCATATTAGGGCCAGATTGTGACCTGCCTTGGGTGAGTGCCCAGGATCCTGCACACCAAGTGATGAACGTTTGTGTCTTCCCCAGAGTCACGCATAGCAACCTGTTTTCTTTGTCCTTGCTTTCTGCCCTATGAGGATGAAAGGAGAAGAGAACTAAATCAGGAAGTAAGCCTCCCTAGACATCAGATCTACTAGTACCAAGACTGGAGATTTTTCAGCCTCCAAACTGAGAAATAATGTGTGAGGTGTAAGCCAACCAGTCAATGGGGTATTTGTTACACACAACTGTATCTGGGCATTGGCCGGTACTGACCAGGTCACTCCATCATCCTGGCACCATCTTGTGTTCAACATTGTATCCTTTTAAAAAATTTTTTTTTGTAACCGTAACACTGCTTGTTTTACCTATATAGTATATGTCATCTTTTTGGAAAGTTGATTCAAAATTTTTGGAGGGGATGATGGTGTATATACAAATATATTATGTAAGTATACAATGGTTTTGGGATGGGGTAGTAACAGTCTCTTTCACAGAGTCTGCAGATTAGGACAGTCTGAAATGGTTTCAGCTTAGATGAATTGAAAGCTATGACTTTCTTCTCCTTGGGCTTTTGCATATGGCTATAGTTTTAGAAGACATTACCATCCATACTCACTATTTAGAGTAATTGTGTTCCATTGTGTTGCCAAAACTGATTAATTTTGAACCATTGTCCCTAGGAGAAATACAGGGTTAAGTTCTTGTGAGCCTTTAGTCACAACATTTTCATCAAATGATACATACCTTTGTCTTATGTGTGTTTCTGTTTAAGGACATTTTGTTTAATATATAGTTTTGATTCATTAAACTCATAAGCATCTGCACTCTAATTCATTCTTGAGCCAAGCTTACTTAACACATGTATTTTCTCCATAAGGTACATCACAGTTTAAGGAACTTATAGTTAGAAATACCAGGCAGCATTTTGGCACCATGCTGGGGAGGGGGCATGTTAAATGGAAAAACTACCAACAATAAGCACAAAATATGAAAATTGTGGGATTAACTACATTGAAAAGTGACATTAGTTTATAGCATAAGACCTGAAACAAGAAGGCAAAGTATTTCTTGTTTTGTCTTAGTTGGGAACATGCTCACACAGCAATTCAAAATTTTCTAAATCTGCACATTTATGTGAATGGTCGGGAAAGTGCTTTAAGTATTTTTTCTGGGGTTACAAGTAAATTTTAGTAAGTAGACAAATTTTTAAACACAGTCTGCAAATACCAGGACTTGACAGTACTAAAAAAAATCTTTTTACCTTTGAGGTAAACCAGGGTAATCCTAGTATTGTGATACATGTCAGCAAGCCTGGGAAATTTGTGTTCATTTACATACATTTTGTATTCATTAGATCCTCAATTAAAGTAGTCCTTATATTTTCTTCCATGCAAAAAATGAAATTTATAATTCAGAGTGGCTCAGTTCCTTTACTACTTGTATGTCAAGACTACTTTTACTTCTTGAAATAAAGAACCCATATTACTGAGAACATTTGGCAAATGAATTTGAAAACTTGTTCTTCCATGGTTTTTTCTGAGGAAGATTAGGAACCAGAAGGTACAATCAAAATAGTCAGAAACTAGATCAGAAATTTATTGAAGCCTGTGGTCAAGGGGGTAGCAAAACATTCTAGTCTCTTCTACAGTGTCTGGAACTCAAAAATCACTGGCTCCCATTGGGTACCCAGATAGGGCTGAGTGGAGGAACAAGGAATAAAACTGGGCTTTGCGTATTGTCTCCTCCTCTATTTTCCCATGGTCTTTGTTTGGCGTCCCCACCGTTCTCCTAGGTATCAGTTTCAGTTCTCCAATCACGCATGGTGCTCCTTCCCTTTGACCCCTCTGCTTACTTAGTTCCATCAGCTCTGCATTCTCTTGCCATCCTCTGTTCCAAGCCCACAGACACTATCACAGCTGATGCATTCATTACTGATTTCCATACCTAAAAATTAGATGTCTAATTTTTTCTCTATCTCTAATTCGACTGTCTCACAGCCAACTTCTTGCTCTAAAGATCCTGTACCAAAAAACCTTCTGTGACTTACTATATGTACTGATTTAAACTCAAACTCCTCTGATTTTGAACTGTTCCATTGACATTCATGGTTCTTCTCAAAGTAAATCTCATGTGATTTTTCTCATCTTATCTATCACTAGTCTTCTACATATGCTCGTGTGCTTTAGGCAAACTGTCTTCCTTGTTATTGTCATAAAACATAACAAGGTGTGGTGGCACATGCCTGTAATGCCAGCTATGAAGGATGACTGTAAGTTCTAGACTAACCTGATTGGCTTAATAAGACCCTGCCTCTAAATATTTAAAAGGGCTGGGGATGTAGCTCAGTGGTGGTAGAGTACTTGTATCATGGGTCATCTGGTACCTTCTAGCAGATATACCTTTTTCCTATCCTATTATTTAAACCTCTGCGCAGCCTTAATGGGACATATATTCTCATTTCTTGCCCACTTTGGTAGATTCAGTTTTCCTTTCTCTAAACTTCTACAGTACTTTACTTTTGCCTTAGTAGTATTTGGCATTTTATTTTACATTAATTATTATTAATTTTTGGTATGTTTTTCTTACCATTTATCTCCTCTATAAGGGACATATAAAATTTCCTGTTTCTTGTAATTCTTAGAGGAAGTCTTATATAGAATAGGGGTTCAACAAATAATTTATGAAACCTTGAAGGGTATTATTAATCCCCCCATGGTAATTCAGTAGTCATATTTCTAAGAAGAAAAGGAAGAAGAGGGATGCCACCAAGATTTTATACATGAGGCCACCACAAAAGGTATAAGGTGGACCCATATAAAAGGGAGGATGCACTCTAGATTTCATATCTAAGAGGCCACAGATAAACAGATAGTACTGGAAATTTCAGGCATTCCCTAAAAAGTTATTTGGAACAGCTATGAACATTTTAGAACTGTTGTGGTCCCTATAGACTCTTGGCTTGTGGGCCATTCCATTGTGGTAGTCATCTCAGGCTGACCATAGCTCTCTGGTCATCTCTAGCCTTGGGTTGATGAGGAGGTAAGGTTTTGAGAAAAAGATACAGAGGCAAGTGAACTTGTCACATAGTGGTGACTGCTCCATTCCCCCCTGCTCCCTGTGCATCTGTATCCCCAATCTTTGACTTTTTGTTTTGAGACTGTCTCACTAAATTGCCCAGGGCAGACTCAAACTTACCATTCTCCTGCCCTTAACCTCCAGAGTTGCTGGAATTAGAGACATGTATTGTGTATCCAATTTTTCTATCCATTTTAAAAGAAAAATGGAAGGCACTCAGCATGAGAACGTGATTGGGATAGGGTGATTCACTCATTGGTTATCTCTAGCAAAGTAGGCAAGCAGAAAACCTACAGTCAATAAAGTAACATTTTTTGCTTTAATATAACTATCTCTGTTTAAATTTAATGTTAACCTCTGCCAAAATTGCCGTCCAATCATGTATTCCAGAAATCTTCACTGAGTACACTTTTCTAAACATGAGTCACACAATTAAGCATTGCTAACTTCTCTTCCCTCGAGCCATCTGTTGTTGGCAACCACAAGGCTGTCCATTTCCCTACTGCCCTGAAGTTGGTGAGTCCCTGTTGAACATAACACAATGAATGTTCCATGGACTGTACAGGGACTTCATGCAAAAGGGAACAGGTTAATGAAAGGAGAGAACATTGGTATTATTTTTGACTGGTGCAATACTCTGTCACTGTACACTTATGGAGCTAATTCCACAATGGCAGGGGTCACTTCCAAGCCACTGTGAGTCCTCTTTGCAAACTTTACATGAGCTTAATTGTTAATTTTTCAAGTTACTCTCTTTCCCCCTCCATTTTATCCTCCAACTTCTATCACTGAAGAAAAAACAAAACAAAAAAACCCACCAAAACAAAGCAAAACAAAACCTAAAATCCTAAAAACTGGAAGGTATATTTCTTCATTATTTTACTTTTCATACTCATTATCTGGACTCTGGCACAACTGGCAGCAGAAGTGCTGATCTCTCACGAGAATGGCTTTTCTAGGGGACAATGTGGCCTGAGCAGTAGTGACAGCAGCAGCAGGAAATACAGGAAATCTCATGAGATGGTCTGTTCTTGAACACTTGCCAGCCAGCTTTCTGCAGACTCATGAGGTTAACAGAAGCATTCAAGTTACTGGGGAGGCTATCGGAACAGAGCCTAGTTCTCAGCTGTTTGAGCTTCATCCGTTAAGGCCACAATGACCACAGGGCCTAACGGTAGGGGCTCCAGGCACAGCCTGTGGCTACACTGCTGCAGGTTGAGCTACTTCTTAGTGTAACTGCTTGAAGCCCCCAGGGAGCCAGCAGTTAACACTGGCAATGAAGAGCAAACAAGCAGGGCTTTCTCTGCTAGAGCTATCCTGTGCTGGCTCATGGTAAGACTGATTTCCGAGACTATATGAAGTCACGAGAGAAGAGGGAGGATCAAGGGGAAAGGGGAACCATCTGTCTGAGTCACAGACCGGGTTTCAATCTCTGGAAACCTCAGGATGGGACCCTGGGGTTACTGTTTGCATTTCCAGACAATTTAGCTATCTGGGCACATGAATATAAGCTCCAGGATGAAGACACTGACACAAAACTGCCAGAAAGCTTCATCTTTTGTTAAGAAAGAGAAAAAGCCGGTCATGGTGGCGCACGCCTTTAATTCCCGCACTCGGGAGGCTGAGGTAGGAGGAGCATTGTGAGTTCGAGGCCGGCTTGGGCTACAATGCAAGCAAAAGGTCGACCTGAGCTACATAGTGCCACCCTGCCTCAAAAAACCAGGACCGGGAGTTTGGCTCAGTGACTTAAGCGCCTGTCTGCAAGGTGTGAGGTTGTGAGTTCAATCCCTGGTGCCGCAAAAAAAAAAAAAAAAAAAAAAGAGAGAGAGAAAGAAGAGGAAGGAAAGAAGAGCAGAGGGAAGGTAGTGGTGGGGGGCAAGTGGCACAAGAGATTTCTTCTGCTGTCTGTAGCAAATGCTTCCTGTTAGAGCCAGTTTATCTCTGAGACAGCTTATCTCTGGGCTTCCCTGGCGGGGTCTGTGAAAGCACTGCACCAAAGTCAATGTAGGCAGACTGGACTCAGGCCCAATGCTTTGACCCTTCTTAGTACATCCAGCCACGTGCCTGACTACAGCCCTCGTTCTCCCCTTTTCTGCTCCATCTGATCGTCTCCTTGCACATTTAGAGAGCTGGAAACCTGGGATGTTTTGGCTTTGTCTTGCATACACTAAAGCGCCAGGCCAGGCATAGCTTCTAGTGAGTCCCAATACCTTCTTCATGCAAGCCCAGCTGGTCAGCTCAGTTTGGAGGAAGAATGAGGGGCAAGCTAAAATAGGACCAGAGATGAGAGGCAGACCCTGGGCCAACTATCACTCACCCTACCCTTGCATTCTGAAAAGGCCTTAGCACTTCCCTTGCCTAAAGCAGAACTCTTCCCTAGGCTAAAAATTGGAAGAGCAGAGCTGGATATGATGAGAGGCTGTGTTAGATTCCAGCTCTGGAACTTGCTTGCCAGGCAGGAGCCTGGGACTGGGACCTCAATGCTATTGTGTTAATTGAGGGTTCCCATTTGATTTACACCACGGGGGCGCTGATAAGTTCCCTTATCTGCTAGTGGGAATGGCGAGAAGGTCCCTACATTGCCGATAATTTGCACAGAACATATTAAATAACAAATTATAAAGTGCAATGATACATGTGCTGAAGATACTTAATTTATCTTGCTAAAGAAAGCTTAGATATTATCAAATGAGTTCCCTCCTCCTTGTTCCCTACCCTACACATCTGGCTTGGTGATTTGAATCATCTTGCACACTCTTGTTCAGACTGTGATAAAGCAGTAACAGACAACATTCATTTAATAGATGTCAATTTGGATAATATAATTAAATATATTTTAAAAAACCCTTTTATAAAGCTTGAGTGAGAGCCATTCATTTAAAATAAGAGGTGGTACTCAACTTTTGCTGGGAGATGCAGGGTTTTCATCATTATGCTTCTCTGGGAAAATGCTAAATACCCTGCTAACAAAAATACAAAAACGAGCAAGAAATTTTGCCTCACAGGTCTCTTTCAAACTGGTCAGAAAGATATTTGCTAGTCAGTTACTATAAAGTAGGATTATTGTTAAAAGTTACTTTTTTTGGTGATGATACCAAGGATTGAACCTAAGACCTTCTCACTGAGCTATATCCCAGTGTTTTTTATTTTGGGACAGGGTCTTGATAAATTGTAAGTTGCCCAGGTGGGACAACTTATTATGACCTTCTTGCTTTAGCCTCCCAAGTGCTGGGAGTACAGAAAGCTTGATCTTTTGTTTAAGGAAAAAATCTCTTACATGTAATACCAACATCTTGAAAAGATCGGAATAATGTAAACACTTTTAAGTTTTTGCCTATGGGCAATGTATTTTCAAAGAATATCCAAAGTAAGAGTATTTTCTGTAATAATAATGGCATGAAATGTGTTCACCTGCTTACCCTATCTGATCCTTGTGTTGACTCTAAGAGATAAATTGACCCAGTTTCTACCATTCCCACTATGCAATGTGGATCAAGGTCATCCAGTTTTCTGATGAATTATATGCTCTCCAGGTGTGCGACTAGGCTCTGATTGAAACAGAATACCTGACCACATGACACCAAGTGACTATCAGGACTGCCCATCTTGAGCTGGGTCCTGCCATATTCATCAAGTCATAACGTCAGGCATGCCCAACAATAATTCATGACGCAGTGTACACAAGCAGGAAGAAGGGGCACAAGCCACTGCACAGCACAGCAAAGCTCAGCCCCCCATGACACCCACATTGTTATATAGCATCTCTCCTTTGCTTATTCCCAGCTCTACAACCAGCTATAAAGGGAATCGAGAGGCCCATGCTTGCTTTATGGATGGGTTGGCTTAGTACTTTTATGCAGGTAGAATACTGGTGAGAGCTTCACT
>RJWM01038666.1:0-16607 GCA_004363535.1 Dasyprocta punctata | reverse complement strand
GAAACACAAGGGAGAATGTCTTTCAATAATATTGATAGAGCAAAACTAGTGGTATTCCTTCCAATGTCTTTCACTGAAGCCAATGATGCATATTTGACAGAGGCACTGTCAATACCAACTAGGTCAAATCCATACCTAGAATCAAAGATAAAGTCAAGAGTAGGTTAAAACTGTGAACAAAAGGCATCTAGTGACAGACTACAAATTATGTCAGTCAGTATTTGCATATCATATGCCACAGTTGAGCTAAGTAAATTAATGACCAGCCACAGTCTCCACAAATAATGTAGATGGGTTAAGGGAACAAGAAATAGTCCCAGCTATTTCAGCAGACTCCAAGGATGTGCAACAGTGTCTCCTCCAGTGCCAGTCTTTATCTTCCCCTGGCAGTTCAGCTGGCAGAGTTTGCTTGCCAGATGAGGCAACTTACACCTTCATCTTCAAGGTATATAAGTCTTTAAATTACCTTGAGATTTTGTGTGAGGCAACTGTCTGTTTAGCACTGTTACTGGGCATGGGACACTGAGTATGGTTTCACCATAATGAATCTCCTGTGTTCTCTCCTGTTGTGCAACAGAACCGTAGCTTATTAAGGGTATCGAAGTTGAGTAACCTCATCAATATTTTCTTTGCCCATAGGTCCACTTGTATAAGGATCCCATAGAGAGCAAATGGAATTCATAAGTTGGAGTCACTAAACATTTGTTAGTGGGAATGTTCCTTCCTAATCCTGTTCTAACAGGATAACTAAACTGGCAAAATTCAAATGTATTGAGATGGGAAGGCAAAACCTATAAACAGGCCTCTGAGAGTGATGTTAAGAATGGACAGTGTTATAGTTACCTTTTGATTTTGTGGTGTGTTCAGCTATTCAGTATCCAGAACCACACATCATTAAAGGGTTAATGTGCACATTTCATCTTGGAGGATAGCAGTCATACATTGTAGGGAGCTATTCAGAGCAAATACTTTAGCTAAGTCAATAGCAGGCCATTTTATCATCCTAGGCAAACAAAGTCTAGTGGTAAAGCTCATGGTTAAACCAGAGTATCCTGTGAACACATACCTGTTGTACCTCCTTTGCTAAAAATTTGGTTCCTTGATCTGAAGCAATATTGTACAACATTCCATGCTGGTAATAAGGTACCCTCTACATCCACACACATGCTGGCAGTGGTACTGAGGGCATATAAATCTGTGTCCCTTCATGGTAGATGGGCTATGATGGTGGTGGTGAACCTATGGCATGAGTGCGGTGACAGGCTGTTTGTATTATTGAAAGCTCCAAGAGGTTCGCCATCACTGAACTATAATATTATCAAACTGTCCCTAGTGACTGGTTGGTTTCCTTGTTAGAAAATATAATTTTGAGGGTTTAGTGTTGCTTTTGCTGCTGAAAGTTTGGGCACTTAATGTAACTGTAGCTAGCTCAGCCTTGGTAGGAGGGTGTCTGTGCTGCTGGGCATGGCCTTCATCCATAAATCACCCATTTTACAAGCACTAGGGAGGCTGAGAAGGGAGCCTACCTAAATACACATGAAAAATTGTCATCTCTACCTTTTTTTTTTTGGCGGCACCAGGAATTGAACTCACAACCTCACGCCTGTCAGGTGCTTAAGTCACTGAGTCAAACTCCCGGCCCTGGATTTTTGAGGCAGGGTCGCACTGTGTAGCTCAGGCCAGCCTTGTGCTTGCGTTGTAGCCCAAGCAGTCCTTGAACTCACAACGCTCCTCCTACCTCAGCCTCCCGAGTGCTGGGATTAAAGGCGTGCGCCACCACGCCTGGCTAGATAAATCCTCTTAATAAACTTTAAGTGTACAATGTTTTGGCTATAAGTACAACATTCTACAGTAGATCTAGAACATACTCATCTTGCTTAATTGAAGACTTATTTTCCTGTTGATTCTCCCTCTCTCAGTCTCTGGGGGCTAACATTTCACTCTTTTGTCCCATGAATTGAAATATTTTGGATATTCCATATAACAGTATATTTGTTTGCCTTTCTGTATGTTACTCTTTTTTTTTTTTTTTTTTTTTGATACTGGGAATCAAACTCAGAACCTTGTGCTTGCCAAGCAAGAGTTTGTGCCACTGAGCTATATCCTCAGCCTATTTGCTTTTCTATAACTGGTTTATTTAATTCAATAATGATACCAGATTCATCCATGTTATTGCATATTGCAGAATCCCCTTTAAAGCTAAATAGTATTCACTTATATGTGTGTGCTGCATTTTTAAATTTAGTTCTGTAACAGTGGATATTTTGGTTATTTCTATATCTTAGCCACTGTGACAGTGCTGCAATGAGCATAGGGGTACTAAACTCTCTCAAGACTCTATTTAAATTCTTTCAGATTAAATACTAAGAAGTAGGATTGCTGGATCATTGGGTAGGTCTATTTTGAAATTTTTTGAGGAACTTCCATACTGTTTTCCATAGTAACTATACCGATTTTACATTCCCACCAGCAGTATTCAAGGGGCTCAATTTATCCACATCTTTGCCAATACTTGTCTTTTGTTTGTTTGTTTACAATGACCATTCTGATAAGTGTGAGGAGGTATTGCACAGTGATTTTTTTGGTATTGGGGATCAAACTCACAACCTCGCACCTACCAAGCAGGCACTTAAACCATTGAGCCAAACTCCTGGCCCTATTTTTCTTGAGGCAGGGTTGCACTATGTAGCTCAGGCCGACCTTGCTCATGTCATAGCCCAAGCTGGCCTCGAACTCACAACGTTCCACCTACCTCAACCTCCTGAGTGCTGGGATTAAAGGCGTGCGCCACCACACCACTCATAGTGGTTTTGACTTGGCATTTCCTTGATGTTGAGCACTTTTAAATATACTTGTTTGGCCATTGGTATGTCTTTTAAGAAATGTTTATTAAAGTCATTAGCCCATTTTTAACCAATTTGTGATTTTGTTGTTTGTTATTGCATTTCAGAAAATCCTCATATATTTTAGAAACTAACTTTATCAAATACATTGAGTGTAGACATTTTCTTCTGTTCTGTAGGGATGCTTTCCACAGATGCTGGGCTGGGAAAAAGTCCAAAAAGTTCTAAATTGAGCAAAGGCTGTTGGGAGACATAACACTCACCCACAAACTTCTGCTGTCTTCCTTGGTACTGTTGGGCAGAAAGAAATGGAAAATACTGCAATGAGCCATGCCAGATGCATGGTAAACAACCAAGAAATACTTGTAAAATGAATACGAGGCAAAAAACCTGCATATACTATGGCATAGTAAGTTCCTAATGAGAACCAGTTGGCTATAGTATAGTCTTGGAGGCAGATTGGTGGAAGAAATGGCAGAGATGTGCTTGTCCTTAGAAGAGTGATGGCATCCACCTTTCCTTAATAAATATGTGCTCTGGAAGATAAGTTCAAGTCACAGATGCTAAAAGTGCAATTGGAGTATTTTTTCAATCTCTGTTTATCCAGATGAAATCTCCTGAGGTGATCATGGCTCATAGGGGGAAAGCAAACAAAGAATTACTGGTAAAAATGCCTCTGGGTAGAATCAACTCCTGGTCTTTACTTTCTCTATTTCTTGACAATTTTTATAAACAAAAGTCAAATAATTTTATAACCATTTTTCATTAAAATCATCAAGGGATTAAAGGATACCACAACCAAAGGTATAGCTTCTTTGCCTTGCAGAAAGTATAGGAACAGAAACCAAGGGTCAAGCTCAGCCAGACTTGGTTGGGATTAAGGATGTAGGTTTCCCTCCTGAACCTCTTCTGCAACCTTCACTCCTTCTCTCCTTCCATCCCCTTTTCTTTCTTCT
This sequence comes from Dasyprocta punctata, assembly GCA_004363535.1. Classification (NCBI taxonomy): domain Eukaryota; kingdom Metazoa; phylum Chordata; class Mammalia; order Rodentia; family Dasyproctidae; genus Dasyprocta; species Dasyprocta punctata. The sequence goes on along the minus strand of RJWM01038666.1, from coordinate 12,808 downwards.
TTTTTCTTCTAATCTTCCTTCCTTCTCCTTTAATTTACTTCAAGTTCTTCCTAAAAATGTTGCAGATATCACACTGATGCTGGAGAAAAAAAATTTGTGAGCTATCCCATCTTTGATGAGTATACATTTTAGCCTTTGCTCACGTTTTTTAGACGTTTGGGTTAAATTTGAGTTTGGGGATAAAACATGGCTGAGTTTCAAGGCTGAAACAGCTTGGGTACTACTGAGTTATTGTTTGAATTACTGAGTGGTGAGTAGTGAAGTGAGTTGTAGAGCTTGAGAGTTGCCTGCAGCTTTGGGTCTGTGATCTAGGTGCTTTGGCAGGTTGGGCAGACAACATGACTCATAGAGTATCATGATGAGCATTTCAGAAAGAATAGCTGGCTGTGTAGGTGTTGTGGCTTATATCTAGATGTCCCCCCAAAACCTCCTGTGTGCATAGTTGGGGCTTTTTAGAGGTGGCTCAATCTAGGGTGTATGAATGTGGATTAAGGGTGTGTGAATATTAAGGGTGTGGTAAAGGAATTAGTCTACTGATTTCATTAGCATTGGTCTAGGTGTGGGTAATGGGTACAGGTGGCACCAATAGGCTTGTAGCCTAGATGGAATATAAAGGAAAAGGCAGGAGGCAGACTGGTTGGTTTCTGCCTGCCAACGACTGTTTCTCCTCTGCCTGCCAATGACTGTTTCTCCTCTGCCAGGTTCTTCTGCCATGCCACCCTGCCTTGGATCCAGCAGACGATGGACTGAAAGCTCTACAAACTGTAAGCTAAAATAAATCTTTTCTCCTTTAACTTATGGGTGTCAGGTACTTTTTCCCAGAAATAAGGAAGTAACTATGACATCAGGAAAGACCATGGGTGTCTGTTAAAAGTAGGGCCATCTTATGACACAAGAAAGGTTACCCGTGTCCCTTTTGCCTAATTCAAGAGGAAGTGAGAAAAAAAAGCAACATGTGTTGACCAGTGTGGATGTCACCAGTTTCAAGCACAGTGTGTCATAAGAGGCTTATCCAATTTTCAAAGGTATTTTTATGTTACTCCTGAAAGTTAGCAAAGAAGGTTAAAATCATTACTTTGTAGAAGATGACTCAGAATTTCTGTCTTTGTTGATAAAGAGAAGATGAGAGAGTAGACAGTTTAATTCATAAATGAAGGCAGATCAGGATTCTGGCATTGAAGATTTAGCCATTAATAAGTTGAGTGATCTTGAGGAACTAATCAACTAATTAATTTGTATCTTGGCCATCTTACTACCAATAAATTTTAACTATTACTTATACCACCCACACCACAATGGTGCTAAGAGAATTCATTGAAATAAATATGTAAAAACTCTTTGAAAAATAAAAATTATTGTTTAACTAGATCTGGGCATGATAAATTTAAAGGTCTCTCAGTTGTGACATGATCAGGTACTAGAGATTTTCATGTTAGCCTGGAATTCTCCTTGCTTTTCTTTGCATGTGCTGATTTTGTGTCAATTTTTATTTTTCTTTCACCATTTTACCCAAGTTTGACACTTGTAACAAGAGTTCTTGATATTTCTTTCCATAGCAATTTGGCTTGTACTAAACAAGAAAGCAGCAACCCTACAGCTTTTAGCACCATCTCCCTGCTGCTTTGTTTCACAGAAACATAATTCAGGTGTTACCTGGGGCCACTGAAGCTTGTTTTCCCATGGTTATCTTCACTGTGACTCTCCTATTTCCAACTCATCATTCCTACAGAGGGCAGTACCCTCTTTCAAAAGTGATTACTTCTTTTTAATGACTTCCTAGACAAATTCTTCTGAACTGACTGATATTTTGGATTTGACAGTCATTCTAACCATTTCATAAGTCCCATGAGAAAGCTACTTATTCTCACATTTTAAATAGTGATTTGGCTTTAGACCAAAGCTTTCCCTACTCAATCACTTATTTAATGGTTTTAGTTGTGAATGACATTAATCTGTTTCCAAAAGATAAGCTCCCCACCCCAAATGTAAACTTGCCCTCACTTTAAGGGTAAGGGCAGAAAAATCATGGTACAGATAATTGCCAAGGAGGAACCATTCAGGAGATTTTAAAAAATTATTTATCTTTGGATTATGTATTTAACCCTTAGAAGTTTCTTTTTAAGGGGAACCTTTCATTTAAACTCAGATATTCTAATATGTTTTTAAAATAGGTATCCTACTTTATAATCAAGGCTGTATCCATTTTACAGCTGGTAGTTCACCTAGAGACCCTGGACTGTAACCTGTCTACTTTTAAAAGATGTAACAAGGCTTACAATAAACATTTCTATGATATAAGCTTCTAAAATAGGGAATCAAACACCACAAACAAATCAGGGGACTAAAATACTCATGAAAGAGTTAATACTATCTAACATATTGAATTTCTCAGGAGGAAAAGGGAAAAACGAGAAAAGCTAAAACTCAGTTCTTTAAATGGAAATATTTCAATCAAGTCTGTAAGAAGTAGGACAAAGTAGCTGATGTTTGTTTGGCACCCACTCAGAAACTGCCGCAAGCCTTCATGAACATCACCTTTTCCTCCTGCTCTAGCCTAGCAGGAAGACTTGGGGAGACTTTGGGCAATTTGCCTCATGTCTCAGGACAGCCAGATTCTTTATCTCTGACCTGGAATGAGTGGGAAAATAAAAATTCACAAGTCAAAAATTGGCTGTAAAAGTCCAGTGAGGTGTCTATAAAGCCCTTGTGGAGCACCTTGCACTTTGTAAACAGCTAGTAAATAGTTCCTGTGATTCTTTTAATATCCCTCCAGGAAAGTGCTACTATCCCCATTACAAATAAGTTAATGTCACTTGTCAGAATGCCACTAGTGCATGGAGAGTTGGGATTCCATTCCAAATCTGTAGGCACAAAACCCATGGCCTTTCTCCTATTCCTGTCAGCTATAAAATAAATTTGTCAAATGGAGGCCTTTTTTCTTCTTTTTTTAAAAAGAATATTGATGACACAATGACCATTGGAAAAAGCAGTCCTTCTGGGGCTATTTTATAGACCCTCAGTGAGAACTTTGACCATAACTCACAGAAATTGTTTCTATAAGGCAACAGGTTACAAAGTATAGCTTTCCAGGTATCTGCCATAACGTAGATGGAGAATGGGCCCCCATTCACTCTCACATGTGTAATCCTTGCTAGTCCCATAAAGTGTTTTATCATATCAATGATGACTACTTATTGGGCCTGATCATGCCAGCAAGAGAAGTATTTTCCTAAAAGAAATAGCTTTCCTAGTCGCCTATAACCTCCTCCCTTGGATGTGCTCATCGATGAGCTTACAAAGGAGCATTGTCTTTACTCTGCAGCAGCTCATCCCTGGCTGCCTCTTTATTTTGGTTCTAGTTCTCATCTCTGTGGCAATAGGTTCCTGCTAGGCATTTTGGGCCTTAAGCCTGCCAGGACTTCAGGAGGTTCCTGGCACGCCCCAGGAGAGGGACAGTATCCCCTGGGCTATCTTCACTCATTTCCTCCATCACCATTTTGGGCTGGAGATGGCACATGGTCAGCTATGAATCAGAAGCTCCTCCACTCGCCTTGCTGCTAAGCCTTAGGTTCTAATGGAGAGCAGAGATGAAGCAATGTGCCTGTTAACTCCCCCCATCACTGCTGACTTTCACTAGCTTCTGCTTCAGGCTTTTGCTGATCAGAATGTCTTTTGGTCACACAGCTGTGTCTCTTTACCTTAACCAAAGTTTCTTTTCTTACTGAATTACTATGACTTTGATTGAAATAAATAAAATTAGTTGAGGACATAATCAACTCCACCTACTATTGATTACATAGAGCATTTTGTTTGATCCTCAAAACAAAACCCATGAAGTGTGTGAACCACTTTGTGAAAGTGAAGCTAGAGTTTAGATCCTGATTGAACTGACTCCAGTGCTAATACTATCTTTTAATATAATATGATAGCTCTCTATAATTATGTTTATGGTTCTATGGACTTAAACCATGCTTAGAAAAGTTTTTAGTAGCCATTTTCCTTTTCTTTCCATCTGTTAGATTTAGGGATGACTATTTCTGAAGAAACCAGTGATAACAAGTCAGTGCCTGACCATCGCAATTGGTACTATCCACTCTGCACATGACCACAAATCTCTTCCTTCACTAATACTGAGTGAGGAAAATGGACTCTGATGCTTGATAATGTACAGTCTCCTATCTTATATTCCAAACAGTCCAATTCAACTGGCCATTTTCAGCATGGATGGACAGGGAATTTTGAACTTACTATGTGTTGAATTGTGATGCTAGAATCTGTTTTTCTTTTAAAATCAAGGCAATTGCAAGGAGTTGAATTTTGAACTTAAGGGGATGAAAAGATAAAATGTAATTTCCGGCTTGAAATTATTTTTCAAACTCCTCAGCAGGATGGATTTTCATCTTGGCACTCTTTATTGGACATGTGGACTTGGCAGCTCATCTCAGAGCTGGTCAAGATGCAACAGTGTGGAGAAGATTCTCTCCCATTCTTATTTCTTTGTCTACTCCCAGTTCTCTCCTCTCCTCCAGGGGCTCCCAGTTCTCTCCTCTGAACCTCTGGGCTTGGTAGCATGGCATGGAGCACACAGCAGGACTCCAGAGTGGCAGGATCTAACCTTGGGTTCCAGCCCTTCCAGCCACTAGTTGAATGATATTAGTGAGATATCTTATTCCCCTGGTCTTCATTTCCTTGTTATAAGGTGACTGTGATAATCTTGCAAGTACTAGTGATGTCCATTGGCTTATAGAAGATAATGTGGATGAAAATATTTTGATAACTATAAGAACTTCAGGCAGCCAGATGCAAGGTCCTGGTGGTGCCACACTCCAGGGTGCACTCTGCCTAGCTGCCTGGGCCCCAGACATTCTGAACTCCACCCAGCCAGGTGGAAGGTCCAGTGCCACACTCTGGGAGTGAGTCCTCACTAGCTACATAGAGGATTGAGCTCTGCCTAGCCCAATATCCCAACGCAATCAATCAGGGAAATTCCCGGCCAGCCTCACAGGACACAGAGGTACTGAGCCCAGCCCAGAGCCCCAGAGCCACCCATCAGGGAGTGGCCAGCATAGTTGCAGGGCCTTGGAGAATTTGAGCTCTGCCCATTAGAACACAAGGTGTGAGCTCCATTGTTCATGGGTGCAGCCATGCAGCAGGTCCTAGAGGTTGCAATCTCCACCCAGCCAGGAGCAAGGCCCCAGCATCATAAGCCAGGTGGCACCTGGGCTTGCCCTGTGCTCCAGAGGCTCTGAACTCCTCACAGCCAGACTCAAGGTCCTGGTGATACCACACTCTGGGGTGTGCTCTGCCTAGCCACCTGGGTCCTGGAGATTCTGAACTCCACCCAGCCAGGCAGAAGTTCCAGTGACACACCCCAGGGGTATCTCTGCTAGACACCTAGGTTGTGGAGGTTCTGAACTCTATATAGCCAGGTTCTAGGCCTTGGTGACAAGCTCCAGAGGTGTAACCCTGCTAGCTGCAGGGAAAGTACAAACTTTGTCCAGCCTCGCATCCCAGAGCAACCCAACAAAGTACATCAGGGAACACACAGTCAGCATCACAGAGAACAAGGATCCAGCATCATAGTCTGGGGGTGTGCCCTGGCTAGCCACAGGGTGGAGGATTGAGGTTCTACCCAGCACAGTGTTCCAGTGGAATCTGTTGGGAGGCTGCCTGACCAGCCACACAGGTCCCAGAAGAAAATGACAAAATGAGGCAGTCTCAGTCCCCCAGCTCACCAAGAACAAACCCAACAGACACTGAAATGAAAGTCACTGGGAATCACACTACTGAACTTTCTGAAATGATAGCAGCTGAGGTAAAGAAACAACTCCATGAAGCTATAGAGGAAATAATCTCTCAGCTAAAAAAATGAAATGGAAAACATTTTGAAAGAAATGCTCTGTGTATCTAGAGAAGATCAACATAAAAAAATATAAGAACGTAAGAAAATGATGGAAACTTTGAATGAACAACATGAGATGAATGAAAAACTGGCTTTCCAAATGCCATAAACTAAAACTAGACCTATGTCTATCACCATGAACTAAAATAAAGTCAAAATGGATAAAAGATCTGAATATTAAATCAGAGATGCTAAATTTGCTGGAAGACAAAATAGATAAAAATCTTGATGACACAGAAGTAGGCAGAGGGTTCATGAACAAACATCAAACTGCATAGGAAATACTTGCCAGAATCAGCAACTGGGATCTCATCTTATTAAAATGTTTTCACATGTCAAAGGAAATCTCCAACAGAGTGAAAAGAAAACCCACAAATTGGGAAAATATCTTAGCCCATTGTCCCTCAGACAGAAGACTTCTATCTAAAACATATACAGAATTAAAAAAAAAATCAGGCTCCTAAAATTCAAGGACCAAATCCAAAAATGGGCATCTGAGATGAATATACACTTCCCAGATGAGGAGATATAAATGGCAAATAAATATATGAAAAAATGTTCAACATCAATGGTCATTTGGGAAATGCAGATTAAAACAACACTGAGATTCCATCTCACTCCAGAAAGAATGGCGAAGAAAAAAAAATCAACCAACAACAAATGCTGGAGTGGCTGTGGGGAAAAAGGGACTCTTCTCCACTGTTGGTGGGAGTGTGAACTGGTACAACCACTTTGGAAATCAGTGCAAGATTCCCCATGAAGCTAGGATTAGAGATTCCATTTGACCCAGCTATACTACTTCTGGGCATTTTCCCAGAAGAATTTAAAACATCATACCACAGTGATATGTGTGTACCCATGTTTATAGCAACCCAATTTGTAATAGCCAAATCTTGGAAACAACCCAAGTGCCCACCAATCAAGGAATGGATAAAAAAGATGTGGTATTCTTATACACTGGAGTACTCCCCAGCTATCAAGAAAGATTGCATTGAGACTTTTATAAGTAACTGGACATGACTTGAGACCATACTCATAAGTGAAATAAATCAAACTCACATATGTAAATACCTTATTGTCTCCCTAGTATAAGAAACTGAAACAGTATATTTGATCCAAAATGTACAATAAATACTGTGTAAGGGTAAGAAACTGCTCAAAGAGCAAAAGTAATTGGGAAAGGGAAAAGGAGGAAAGAAGGAAGGGAAAAGAAAAAAGCAATAAATTAGTATATATGTATACATAAAATAGCTAAAATAACTGTACTACTAAATGTATTAGTTATTGAAAGAGAACAGTTAATACTCCTATGATTAGATCAGTTTTACATGTCTATATTTGTTAATCTAAACAACCCTTTTTAAGGTAATGATATGCAATGTTGCAACCATTGTCAAATTCCTATTATTTTTTTTTATAAAACTATAATGTTACTGTTTTGGATTTGTTGTTGTCATTTGTTTGTCTCTTTTGCTTTTTGTCTTTCTTTTCTGTGTCTTTTTTCTCTTAAAAAATAAAAATAAAAAAATAAAAAGAACTTCGCAAATACAGGTTACATTTTTAACTCTTAGATTCTTACAAGCAATCTACTACCTTTCTACCAAGTCTTGCTCTGCTTTCATATAAAACTCACATTTTATTTCCTTTCCTCCATCCCTAGCAGTTTGAAATTCTTCAGGTCCCTTGAACTGAAGAAAGAAAGAAGAGTACTAAATCTTTAGCCACACATAGCAGAGGACAGAGACCAGCATCCTTGAGGACCAGGAACAGAGGTGCACAGTCACCTTGTAAAATGGGCTCCATCATTACAATTGTAAGAAGCAGCATGCTACACCAGGTGGAGGAGAGGCATCAGCTTTTTTCTGGTCTCTGGGACATGTGGGTGTTCCATCTATCACTGCTTGTATTCTGCTTCTGAACCCTCAACAGCAGTAGGCAAGCCAGGACCCCAAGACACAGCTAAGTGCCAGTGATACCTCCACTTGTGAATGTCATTCACATTTTAAAGGCCAATGGCACTTATGATTTCTCCTTCCCCAAAAGAGAGTTTTTATAGCCAGTGGGGTAAAGACAGTGTGGAAAGGGCCTCAGTTTCAATACTTAGATAGGACCCTTCCAGGAGATTCACAGTTAACACAAATGTATTAAATGCTCTGGGATGTAGTAAAGAGAAGAGAGGTATATTCCATTGAACTAATACAGTACCTCCCAGGCATATCTAATGATATGACCTTCTTTAACCCCCACACTCCCATAAAGCCTAGTAATATTCCATAAGTGCACTTTCAAAAACTACAATCCAATGAATAGAAGTGCAAACAAAGACTGCAAATCTTTTGATTCAGAGAATGACCTCATAATATAATGTTTCCAAGGTACCAGGCACTGTTCCAATTCCTCCACATATCATTTAATCCTTCCTATAAACCTATTAAATATGATCTCATCTTTATGGACATATCGAAGTTAAGTGACTTTCTCAAGGCAACAAAGTCACTAAAAAGCAAAACTAGAAAGTGAACTAAAGAAATTTGTCTCCAATCTTACTTTGAACCAACACTATTAACAAGTATCTATGGAAGATATAGTTAACACCCTTACAGAATTATGTGAGGTCCAAATGAAATAATTCTTCTTCACTTGAAATAGTAAGGATATTAGAAAAGCCCAATTTACAGGTTGAGTGGATCAAACGATATGTTATACATGAAAAGTGTTCTGCAAATTTAAACTCTTATTATTTAGGGAGAAAAGGGATTTTCTAATCCTGTTAATCAATGGTAGACTTTAAAATAGATAATCTCCATTGATCCCTAAATCCTCTGACCAGGTAAGAAACTTTGTTTATTGTATTTTGGGTGCAGAATACCTTGATTTAAGAGTTTCAGTGTAGTTAAAGTATTGCTCCAAATTTTGTCATGAGGGAGATAGAAAAACTCTCTTCCTGAAATAATTGCTAATGAGTGTTTTTTTTTTTTTTAATGAAACACACTGTGCTTGAAAAGAAATTTTATGGAAAGAGATCATGGTGTATGTTAGTAGGCTTCTCTTTCCCATTATCTTAGGTTCTGCTGAGAAATACTGGTGGATGACAGGATAACTCATTCCAGTCCAATTCGGTAATCTAAGAGGCCCTTATGCTACTTTGTACCGTTTTTCTTACTTTGAGCACTCCATTAGAAGAGTCATGATCAGATACTTGCTAAATCATTTTTTAATGTTAGTTTCTTGTCCGCCTACTTTACAACGTGGCAGCCTTAAAATGAATTATGGAGAGAAATTATTTTATTGTACTGATAGCCCCAGGACCTAGAATCAATTTGTTCAGGATAAACTACATTCCAACTGGGCTTTTACACTTAATGGCAGCCTCGAACATTTAACTCTAATCCTTGCATTTATTTCTCAATTTATAAAAATATAAAGTGTAAAGTGTTAATTTCTATAACTTGCTAAACTATACAATACTTTCTTCCCTCCATCACTTTCTGTGTGCTCCCCTTTCCAAACTTCTTCAAAGTGTCCTACAAAACTCTTGTTTCCATAAAATGAGTCAATTGAGATGAAATTTGGTGGTGTCAGTGTCCCTCAGGGGAGTAAAGAAAGGCATGCTGTACTAGCTGATATGGACATGAAACATTGTTTTTCCCCATAAAAATTAGTTTCCTCTCCATTTCTTTTCGTTTTAGAAGTTGTTTGAATTATAACATTGACACACATGGTACTTTTACAAAAGTGCAGAGTGAACCTTCCTCCCATTCCAGCAATCCCCTGAAGATTAGAGTCCAGATGCTGTTACAAAAAAGGAAGGGGTAAGTGGGCAGACTCCAGAGACTGTCCTAGGTCACTATGCAGGAGATCCCAGAAGGACTTTGTTTTGTGTTTCTCCTGAGGTCAGGTCTTTTGACTACATATTTGATTGTGGGAATGATATGTGTATCTTCAACAAATTTTCTATTGTTTATGTGCACAACAGCAGGTTTCTCTTGTTTGCTCTCAATTTTCTTAATTAGTGTATCCATGGGGGCTCTGAAATCTGCCAGTGGTGTGCTGCTTAGCATGGCAGAGCTGCGAGTTTAAGCATAGATTTTTTTGTTTTTGATGTTCTGTTTCATGACCTTTGTTCTACATAAGACATGAAGTAAACTAAATAGAAAATAATCACTTCGTATCTTGGGACAGGAATAGGTATAGCCCAAACATTATTGCAGGATGGCTAGACTGAGAGTACAAAAGCCCTGGGGGAATCTGCTCAGGAAGAGCAGGCAGAAAGGGAGCAGTCAGATATAGACAGATCCAGATACTTAGGGAAGACTCAGCAAAAGCATTATACCCAAGAATTGAGTCAAAATTAGGATATAGTCTAAGAGAAGCAGGGTGTGTGTGTGTGTGTGTGCGTGTGTGTGTGTGTGTGTGTGTGCGTGCTTGTATATTTGTATATTTGTTCAAAGATGATAATGTCTGAGGGTGCAGTGTCATTCCAAGTGGGCAGAAAAATAAAAAACTCAGCGTTGTAACTAGTCTGCCTTTGTATAGGCACATACATGATTTTCCTTAAATTTTTTGAAAATCCCAAACAAACACTACCATGCTATTGTTTTGCAATTATCAAAGAGAAAACTGCGAATGTGTTTGTCATGCCTATCTGAATACATTTCTTTCTAAGCACAGACTAAAGCCTAATGCCTAATATCCTAGTAACAGCTGTCCTGTTAGTGTCCTATGTGGTTCCATCTCTATCTGTGCTATAGAAAATAGGCTGCTCCTATCCATAAGGAATTCATATCTTCTGTGCTTTCTTACCAGAGACTGGGTGATAGGATACCTCAAATTACTCTTCTAGTGGGCCCAACTACCTTTTCATTTTTCCAAATACTCTGATAATTGTTGAGTACCTACTGTGTGCTGAGGGCATCACAGGCTGTCCAGAGAGCTTAGGAATGCAGCATGGCAGTCCTTATAGCTTTAGACTATATAACAAACAAATCAATGACCAACTAAATGTCTTTCTGCTCTGAAGCTGATTTGTCTGGGACTCTTGTGTTATTATCTCCTTCACTTCTGGGTACTGATGACATTACCTGGGTGACAGTAGCGTTTGCCAAATTATCTTTATCCCCCAGACTTTTTCATTTTTGTATTTAAGACAAACAATGGGACCTTGTTTGTATTCAGGACAATGAACAATGAACTCATACTAAAAGCAAGGCTTCTTGGCTTTTTTAAAATACAAGAATCAGTTTACCAGCTGCTCGGCTTTATAGCCTAATACCAAATCTTTCCTCCCCATTGTAACAGAGATAAATTTTTACAGGTAAGTTGCAAACAGGGGATGAAGTTTTGTTCCATAAAAGATCCTTTCATTCTGATGTACATGTTAATGAGTTTGGATCTGAACAGTATGTTTGGGATTTGAGTGGGAGCTAGAGAGAAATGAATTGCTTTGCCCAGTAGAGGGAAAAGAGTCTTGAATTAAGAGGAGAAAAAGGGGTGGGATCAGAAGGTGATAGTAGAAGACCAGGAAAGGGAGAGATAAGTCAACAGCACAGATAGAGGGCAGAGATGTTAAATGGAATTAAATAGGCCATGAAGTCTCCTCAGAGGCTAGTGGCCAGATCCTATTAAAAAACGGGGTTGTCTAGTTAAAGAACACTGACTCAAAAAAGTGGGGAGGTATTGAATGCTCTATTTGGAGTTGTGTGTTCTGTTGTGGTGCTGGCAGCCCCATCTTCTCTCAAACTTGAGTGGACTTTTTATACCAATCTTTTCTTACTAGTCAGTTTTCCAAGCCACATTGGAGAAAGGGATGAAGTTCAAGTCTGAGTCATTGTGCTATCTTTAGAGTCCCTCTGTGCTTGACAATCAATTTGGAAACAAAGCTAATTTAGGAAGTTGTATTTGCCATTTTACTCCCTAAAAGAAAAGTGACAATTGGACAGTGATACAGGTACCAAAATTGGGTGAGCAGAATGAATGGCTGAGTGAAGAACCAGGGAATAGCAAGGACAAAAATCCCCAGAGTCTGAAGTTTGGAGAGCAAAGAGCTCACAGAAAATATAAGTCCTCCTGGGAGGAGGAGTTAGGGTCCCTGTTTCCAGAGCAGTAACCTGGAGGGAAGGTGTGGCTGGGGTCCAGCTCACCTCTCAAGGCAGGAGAACTGGCTGGCTGTTGGACCAAGTTCCCCAGTTAGAGAAAGCATGTCCTCTGAGTATCAGTAGCAAATTCTGAAGATCTGAAATTCAATTTTTTCCTCCCTGACAATTCTGTTGAAGTTCCCCCAGTGCACTATTACCACTTAAGTGGATGTGGCATTATTACACTGCGAGTCATTAACCATGGGAGCTGGCTCTGCAATGCAGCCACTGAGCAGCTGCAGGCAAAAAGTGTCCTTCTTGGCTCACAGTTAGGGAATTATCTTTATCCCACTGGACTGTGTGACAAAGCACAAGGGTAGAACTGCATTGTGAGTTACATTACAGTTTCCCTCCTTTAGATCAATAATGTATTTCTGCTTAAATCACTTGCCTGAAGGTCACATTGCATCGGATGTCGCTGTACTCTGTGTACTGGGACACCCACATGTAGTGCAGGTTCAGGAGCCTGCGATGTCCATGGAGTGTGTGTAGAATGGACCAAGTGTGCAGGACCAGGGCTCACCCACAGGCTCTGACTTTACTGTCACTCTGTGTGGCAAGATCCTTGACTCACTATTAAAAATACTGTGATTCTGGATCTATTCATAGCCAAAGCCTATCTAGATCAGTTTAACCTACCTCTTTCCAATCTGTATCTGAAGCTGCCTCCAGGACAGCCTGCTAGAAGGAGATGGTTTTCTGTCTCAGTGACTAATGCTGATTCTACCTATGTCACTGATGCAGACATTTTACTCTACATGAATTAAGTGAC
>RJWM01038665.1:0-16611 GCA_004363535.1 Dasyprocta punctata | reverse complement strand
TTTTTTTTTTTTTTTTTTTTTTTTTTTTTTTTTTTTTTTTTTTTTTTTTTTTTTTTTTTTTTTTTTTTTTTTTTTTTTTTTTTTTTTTTTTTTTTTTTTTTTTTTTTAGACAGTTTTGCTGTATGTAGTTTAGGCCGGCCTAAAACTCACAGTGACCTTCCTGCCTCACCAACTAGATTTTAGTGATTCATTTTATTTCCTCTGTTGCCTTATTTAGTACATCTGTTTGCTTTAGTTTGTTAGTGATTGCTCTGGAGATTAAATAAGCATCCTTTGCTTCTCAGAGTCCTTCTTGAATTAATGTTATACCTCTTCACGTGTAAGAAACTACATAGTGCCAGGTGTGGTGGCGCACGCCTGTAATCCCAGCACTTGGAAGGATGAAGCAGGAGGATTGCCGTGAGTTTGAGGCCAGCCTGGGCTGCATAGTGAGTTCAAGGCCAGGCTGAGCTACATGATGAGACCCTAAAAAAAAAAAAAAAAAAGGAAAAGAAAATAGAAACCTCCCCCTCTGCTCTGTGCTACTGAGGTCCTATATGTTATAAACTCTACAATATGTTATGATTATTTTTGGTTTGAAGTTAAAAATATGAGAGAAAAAACTTTTTTGTGTGTGTATTCATACAGCAATGCACTTCATTTCTTGGTTTAATTCCAAGTTTCCACCTGGAATCATTTTCTTCTCAGCCTAACGAACTTCTTTTAACTTTTTAGTCCAAGTCTTCTAGTGACAAATTCCCTCCCCTTTCACCCATCTACAAGTGCTATTATTTCACCTTCATTTAAGAAGGAGGCTTTGCTGCATATAGAAATCCGTGTTGACTTTTCTCTCTCTCTCTCTCTCTCTCTCTCTCTCTCTCTCTCTCTCGTAGCACTTTAAAGATATTCTATTGTCCTCTGGCTTGCATTTCTCCTGCTAAGTCAGAGATTATTTTTATCATTATTTATCCTGCATGTGAAGCATCTCTCTTCCCACCAGGTGCTTAGCGTTTTCTCTTTCTCCTTAGCTTTTAGAAATTTGACTATAATGCAGGGAGCTGTGACTGCCTTTGTGTCTGTCTTAAGATTCTTGGACATATGGTCTGATATTTGTCCTCCCACTTTGAATTTCTCCTGCCATTGTCTTCCTGGATATTTTTATGTCCCCTCCTCTCTAGGACTCTTCTCTCTGGGATATTTTTTGTCTCCTCTTCTCTGAGATATTTTTATATCCCCTTTCTGGGGCTCCAGTGATGTTGTCTTAGATGCTTGTTATTCCCTCTAGGTCACTGAGCTCCTGCTTTTTTCTCTGCCCTTTCATTTCCTCTTTGTTTAATTTTGGAGTCTTCTATTGCTTGTTTTCCTGCCTTTAGATTTGCAGATTACAGCTCATGCCGTAATTTTGTTTCCATTTAAGATACTGTGTTTTCTAGTTCCAGAGTCTCTCTCTTGTTCTATTTTTAGTTTCCCTTGGTCTGCAGTTGTTCCCCATCTGCTCACTCATTTTGACTATCTTTTCCTTTAAGGTTTTAAACACATGTACAACCACTGTTTTGAAGGCTTGTGTGCTCATTCTGGCATGAGTGTCATCTATTGATGTGACTCTGTGACCTGTTTTCCTCTCCCTGGAGAGGGCCACATTTTTCTGACTTTCTCTATGTCAAGTAGTTTCCACTCCCAGGCTGACACTGTGGTGCTCGGGTGGTTGAGAGATGGGTTTGTGTGGTTCTGTTTCTGACTTTAAGAGTAGTAAGTGGTAAAACACTTGCCCAGGGCCATCTTCAGCATCACCTAAAAGAAACAAAAGAGTTGAGTTCGAATAGGCAGTTCATTTACTAGAGGAGCAGCTTGACCTGATGAGGCGTCCTCCGAGGCTCGGTTAGGACTGGGGTGTGCTTCCCCCAGAGCCAGCGCGCCTGTGCCCGATGCTGCTCCGGCTGGAGGCCTGCCTTCCCAGCCGTCTCTCACCGCCCCCCGGCACTGCAGGGGTCCGCACCACCTCACAGCTGCTCCTGTCCAGCAGGCCTTGCTGGGCTCTCCCTGCCCCCGTGCCGCCTGGCCTTGGCCAAGCTCAGCGAGATCTCACATGGTTTCCTGAGCTCAGTCCCCCACTCCACAAATGCCAGCTTCTCAGAGCCGCAGCCCGGCCCTCCGTTCCCTGTGTGGGGAGAGACCACGGCTCTGTGGGAGCCTCATGTCCGTGTAGTGGCTTGAGGGATGGAAATCCAGGGTGCTGGGCTCTGTGTGCTTCGCTCCCTCCGTGCTGCTGTCCAGCCTGGGAAGAAGAGTTGCATCCGGGGCTTGGTTCCGCTCCCCAGCTTTATGGGAGGGTAAACAGGACACCTGCGGGTCGGCCATGGGCAGAGCTGGAGGCTGAGCGTGGGTTCCGGCCTCACAGACCTGGGCACAGATATCAGTTCAGCCACTTCCTGGCTCTGTGATCTGGAAGGGCGTGAGCCTCTGTTTCCTACCTAAAAAACAACGGGTTGTCAAGAGGATGGAATGAAAAAAACGCTAACGGCACAGTGCGAGGTACCGTACAGAAAGTTCTTGGCTTCTGTCGGCCTCTTTTCATACATTTCCCTTGGCTGGTGAAGTCGCAGGCCACTCAGGACAAAATCACTGCTGCCGTTTACATAGTGAATTAAGCATGGTCTCATTGTTAAGAATTATGTCTTTGGTGATGGTCCTTGACTTAAGCATTCATGTTATCCAGCTAGTTCTGGAATTGTTTTAAGTTTCTGTAGTATGGGCAAAAAACTCCTTAATGCTGAAGATTTAAAAAAAAAAAAAAACCATAATTGCAGAATTAACAACTCAAGAAAGAGCAGCTTGTATTATGGCCTTTGCTGTAAGAGGTTGTATTTGTCACTGTCCTGTCTCATCGGGACAAAACACTCAGCACCCTACAATTTAAAGGAGGAGAGATTTGCTGGCTCATGGTTTTCTGAGGATGCAGTCCATGGTGAGCTGGCTCCAAAGCAGAAGCCAGCAGGCAGAAGGGGCTGGTGGAGGAAGCTGCTCAACCCGTGGTGGCCAGGGCACAGGGAAGAAGGGAGGGCTGGGAACAAGAATGCACCCTTCCAGGGCACGCCCTAGGGGCCCCCTCCCACCAGGCCCCGCCTCCTCCCACTACCTTCAGCCACGAACTCACCCATGGATGAGCCCATTGACGAAGATAGCATCCCCACGACCCAGTCACCTTCTGAAAGCCGGCTCTGAACGTGAGACTTGTAGGGGACATTTTAGGTCTAAGAGAGAGTAAGGGCTTCCCAAGCCAAGGAGATGGGGGCCTGTGTCCATTCATTCAGTTCACTCAGTTCCCCTTGACCGTCCACTCCCACGTGCTGGCCTTGGCCCAGGGCCGGAGTCACAGTGGGGCAGCATGGAAAGTCCACTGCTGCCATGGGCACACGTCCAAAGGGGACAGTGGCAGTGGGCCAGGTAACTCCAGCTGCTGCCTTTGAATTATGAATGAGTCCACTTGGTATGTGAAATGGTCCTCTTCTGTGAGGGTTTGTTTGTTTGTTGTTTGAGACAGGGTCTTGCTGTGTAGTTCAGGCTGACCTTGAGCTCACAGCGATTCTCCTGACTCAGCCTCCAAAATGCTGGGATGATGGGCATTGCACCACCATGCCCAGCTTGGTCCACTTCTGCGGACTTACTGGCTCTGTACTCCATTGCCCACTGGGAGTACTGTGGAGCCCCTGTGGCCCCACCCTGCTCCTGTGAGGCTGTCAGGGCTAAGCAGCCCTCAATGGCGACCCAGCGAGCGTCAAATTCTGTTCAGCTCCCGCTGGAAGCATCCCGGTTGGCAACATCTTCACCAGTGTCTTTCTGTGCGGTTCATTTTTAGAGTGACCTTTGCCAGATCCATTCCTTTTCATTCCACATCTCCCTCTTCTTCCTCACCGTCCGGATCCTCTTTGATACTGACTTTCACGTGGACACCGTCCTGTGCGTGAAGAGCCTTTTCTGTTTTCCCAGCATCCTCCTTCCCCTAGCCATCAGCTCTGTGCTGGAGTTTCTCTCTCCCTTCCTCCTCCTCCCTTCTGTTTAACATCTCTGGTGTCTTTCTGTTCCTCTCTCCTTCAGTCTGCTGCGGGCAACTGCTGAAAGAGGCCGTGGAAGACCAATCAAATCTGGGCGAGGTCGTCCAGTCCTTCTTTGAAAAGGAGATGACAGGTAGGCAGCGGCCCCGCAGTGGGGCTCTGAGCATCCGGGGCTCAAGGTTGGGGCAACGGCTGAGAAGCTGGACTTGCTTGTCACCGAGGGTCACCGGGTGTCCGGGCCGAGACAGGCGAGGGAGTCTGTGGACGTGGTTGGTGGTCTCGGGGGGTCTGCAGGGCCCCCACTGCCCGAGAAGGCTTGCTGCTGCTAACTGGGGACACTCGGCCTCAAGAGGGTCCCGCAAGGGTGCGGAGCTTCCGTCTCCTTTGCCGCTCAGGGTGCGGCGGTCGGCAGCCGAGCCCTGGAGGAGGAGAGGCACTGGCCCCGGGAGCCTGGCCTGGTGTTGGTCCTCAGGGGTTTGACAGGGGACCAGGACTGGGTAAGGCTCCCCGATCCCCTCGGTCATCCACCTGAGCGGTCTCGGTCTGAGCCTCAGGAAGGGCTTCCAGGCCGCAGAGAAGGCCCTGAGCTGCTGAGGACGCACGGCCTGGGCTCTGCCAGGCCCTGTGACACTCATCCCGGGACAGTGTGCCCTCCGCTCGGCCACCTCTTTCCCTCGCACGGAGCGTCACAGCGCCGTTGCAAGATCGCGCCGGTTCGGTTATCCCGTCTCACGTGAAGCTGCGATTGCCGTGGAGAAAACGGCACCCCACGAAGCTGCCGTCCTCCTGGGCAGCACACTGGCTGGGACGTCCGCCCGGCAGGCTGCTGGCTGCCTTCTCCATGCTGTCTGGGCAGAGTCTGTTAATGAGGAGTCGCTCTTGCTCTAAGTGTCAGCCAGGAGGGCTCCCTGGGAGAGGTGTCCTGGCATGGCTTTCCTGAGCCCCCCGTGAGATGTCCTGGTCCTCAGGGTGAAGCTCAAATGAGGCGAGTCAGATACATGGGACACAGTGATCCGGTCGGTCAGTCAGAGGGCCACTCTGAAGTCACTATGGCCGCACCTAGGTTCTCCCAGCAGCAGGGGAGCCACTGTGTGCTTGGCTGCTGTGGCCGCCAGCCACGTGGCCCCCACATGAAACCACCTTCCCCTCTCGGCGCCCCTGGCCGATGGATGGTGAGATGGAGAGGGGAGTCCCCACCTCGCAGGGTCGCCATGACACCGGGGCAACAGAAAGAGCAGCAGCCACAGCAGAACTCCCCCTGCACCCCAATTTCTGTCCAGCAACGCCAGGCTCCGGACTGGGGTGGCGCAGTGGTGTCGGCTACAGGCACCTCGCAGACGTTGCGCTGAGTAAAGGAGTAACACTGAAGTCCCAGAGGTCCACAGCGTTCAGCTTTGCTGTGTGCGGCGCTCCTCACAACGAGATGGAAGCTTAGTTCTCCACAAACGCAACGTTTATCAGCTGAAAAGCAGCAGTGAGGCCCAGGCCAACCAGGCGGTGTTGGGGAAGGGGGTGCGGGTGTCCTTGGACCCTTTGTGCAGCTTTCTGTTCATCTGAAAACATTTTCCGGAGTATAAAATTACAAAAAAGTAACGGTTTAAGTGGCTCCCAAATTGGCCCCCCTTCAATCCTGCCACGATGCTTGATCTGTCACGAACATGGTTTGTAACTTGCCTACTCCCTGGGAAACCGAGGGACGGGATGAAGTGGCGTGCGGCACTGTCTGACGTCCCCTCCGGGGTCCACTTCTGCCATCTCTGGCTGTGCCCGGGGCGTTCGTGTGCTTTGCTGCTGTGCCGCACTTAGCAGCCCAGTTCTCAGGTCAGACGCCCCGCAGTCAAGGGGCTCTCGGAGAGAGCGCGCCCTGCCTTTGCCAGTGCCTCGACGCCCTCTGCGTTCCTTGGCTCTGCTAATTTTTCTTCATACCTATGTCCTATATTTTGTCTATGTACTTCAAGACACTTTATAATTTTGTAGTTTTAACCATTGTTTGGGAAAAGAACCATGATTCCTCCCAGCTTTCAGTCCCCAGATGTCCTGGAGTGCTGTGGTCAGCAAGGAGGTCATGGCAGAAGGTGACTGTTGGTTCTTCACGGGGTCAGGAACGCTTGGCCTCCCCGGCTTCTCCCTCTGTTCTCCTGGTGTTTGAGCCAGCAGTTTTATCTTCTTTTGCCTTATGGGGATCTGGGCAGATGCCTTCACAGCTACCCAGTGTGAGCCCCAGGTTTTTGATGTATGCCCCCTATCTCTAGAGAGTAAGTGGGGGCAGTTGTTAGTTTCCCCCTGCATAGAGACAGAAACGAGGCCCCCCAAGCCCACGCACGCTCACCTCGTGCGCCCCCGGCCTCGTTCGCCCACGCTGTGTGTGCTCTCGCTGCTGGTCCGGCCGCAGAGGAGTCTCGGCTTTTCTATCGTGGTGATTACGAAGGAGGTCACGTGCACGCCTCCCACTTTCCTCCAAAGTTAGACGCGGATGGCTTTGATCTTCAGTGTTCCGTGCTGCTTCTGTTGTTGTTGTTGTTGTTGTTGTTGTTTCCACTGCTTTGTGTTTATTTAGACCATGTAGCTCCATACTTTTGCTCTTCCTACAAAATGAAAGATACAGCAACAACCAATATCATACCTTCCTGACAGAAGCAATAAATTTTGTCACCTCGCTAATCCTGATCTCACAGGCATGACAAAGAATGCATTTGCATTCATAACCACTAACAGGGTCTCATTAGTGGGCCGTGGAGAAGCTGCTGGGAAACCAAAGCGCTCCACTCGCAAAGGAGTGGTACTGGCACCCCCCGGGCGGCAGGCCTGCTTCACCCCCAGCGGAAACAGGAAGAACGGCTGAAGGATGCCACGCAGCGTTCACTGTTGAAGGGAAAGTCAGGCAGACGGGGGCGCCACCCAGCCAACCACAGCCCTGCTCATTCCGAGTAATTACCGTGAATGGGGCCACTGTCTCCTAGCCCCCAGTGGTACCGCTGTGGAGCTTTGGGGACAGTGATTAGCCACCCCTGAGTTCAGAACTCTTGAGGAGCAGGTGTACGATTGGCTGGGATCTGAGGTCACCGTTGGGCCACCCACGGCCAGGCCTGGGAGAAGCCGCCTGATAAACGGCCACATCCTGAGGGTGAGGATGGGGAGTCGAGGGGCGGGAAGAGCTCTGGCCGAGTGGAGGCAGCGGTGGCAGGGCGGCTTCCAGCCCTGCCCTGGGGCAGAGGGTCCCTCCCGGAATACTCAGGACAGGCTGGGGCAGCCCCTAACACTTCCAGGACTTCCGGGAGAGGACACTGTGACTGCTCCGCCTTGCCTTTTCGGGGTCCCTGAGACACCTCAGATTTTCGTCTTCAGAATCCCAGGTGCATTTCAGATCCGCCGTGCCCAGGTGCCAGCAGCGTTCCTGGGGTGGGAGGGCCCAGCCCTGCTCCCCCTCAGGGCTTCTCACACGTGAAGCTTGCAGGTCCACAGGCAGAGGGGGCTCCACTGGGGGCGCAGGGGATGACCGGGCAGAGATGCCCCAGTGCTGTGGGTCAGAGGCCGCGGCATCCCTGGAGGGCACCCGACCCTGCATCCCACCATCTGGGTACTTGACCCTCCCACTGGGCCTCTGCCGTCACCTGGCAACCCCCGGCATCGCAGGCTCAGGCCCCTCCACTCACCTTGGAATGTGCACTCCGGAGGCGAGACACACAGCCGCGTGACCGTTGCACACCTCTGCCACCCTCAACGCGCTCACTGCCGCCGTCGCCACTTGGCCTGGTAGATCTAGATGTCGTCTTCCCCCCACGGAGCTGCTAACTCTGTTCCCCCTCCGGGCCTCCGAATGTCGTGTCCCAGCCTCGACCTCTACCGAGCCTCGGTGATGTTCCTTTCCGGTCCCCACAGGTGCTGCCAACACCTCCGCCTTTCGAGTCAGCAGCAGAATTAATATCTGGGCTGTTTTCCCATCTTTTCACATTTTCTGGGCAAAGGACTCCAGGGCCCCATCTTAGCTCATCTTCAATCCCTCGATCCCGGACTCTCGCTGCAGACAGAGGGGCGGAGAGATGCTTATTCTGTGCCCCAGACTTTGAAGTATATAGGTCTGACCTCCTAAACCCACTCCGACTCCAGCTGCAGCACACAGGACAAATTTATTCCCCAGGGTCGCGCGAGGCGTTCTTTATGCAGAGGCCGCCGCTGCGGTGAGAGCGCCGGGCGGGCCGAGGCCTGCGCTGCAAGCAGGGTCGAGCTTCAATCATAGCCTTGCTGGCCGGGAAGCTGTCATCCTTCCTACTGGGTGGGAAACGGCTTTGGAGAGGCAAGTTCTCAGCCTTGTGTAATGCGGCTGTTGACCCAGATGCAGTCCCTCTCTGCTGTGTACTCTGGTAATGTGTAGGTATCGTTTCCTCTCCGGAATCGAGCGAAGCAGCTACTAGGTCTCAATTCTTTACTCAAATACTATCGGGCTCCCAGTGGCCACCGTTAATAGAGGTGGGCCGTGCCCCTCCCCCAAAGCTCCGTGCGCACCAAAAGGCTCCCTGGGAAAGCAGGTGTGGTGTCTGCCCAGGGGGACATCTGGTCTCCCAGTTCTCACTTAATGCAAAACCAGCCCTGGGAGGGCTCACTCTTCTGCCCCAGCTCACCCAGCGATGGGTGCACTGCTTTAATTTATGGTCTGCCTCAGGAATTTCAGCCAGAAACTGGGGTCAGGCAGCTGCTGATGGTGGAGAGCAGCTATTCCAGATTGGGGTCTACTTAGCGACCCACCACCCTCTCCTTGGTTCTGGGGGCATCGACGTCTTCCCTGGCTCTGGCAATTGCTCTTCTCTCACGCTGCCTGGGTCTGTTCTGGAGAACGGCCACCCAGGGATGAGATTTAAAACAGCCAGAGGTGCCAGGTGCTGGGGATTTAGCTCAGTGGCGTAAGCGCCTGCCTGGCAGGTGCAAGGTTGTGAGTTCAATCCCCCGTACCCCCCCCAAAAAAAAACAACAACAACAACAAAAAAAAAAACAGTCAAAGGTGAATCGGGTCCTGGCTGGTCTTTGCCCCAGGTGTGTGAGAGGCTCCTCTCCATCTACCCGCAGCCCTCTCGGAGCTCGTTGGAAGTGTCCCATCAGGACCCTGCCAGCCGGGCGCATCCCTGCAGCTCCAGGTCCACCATCTCCTGTCCCTCTGAGGAGCTGCAGCCCTGCCTCACCGGCTCTCGGGTGGTCAGGTCCTCGGCGCTCACCGGGGCCCTCATGGCAATGAAATTTCACCCAGCAAGGCACAATTCCCCAGCGCCCTCCAGATGTGCCCCTGCTTTCAGGTGAGAGCCCGGCTATTTAGTTTAGGGTAATAATTGCCCCCTAAAAGCGAGAGTCCTTGCAGAAGAGATGAAATGGATCAGTATCAAGGTGCCCCCTATTTCCCGAGTGTCCCGTCTGGGAGGGTCCCTCACCACCTCGTAGAACTGAGCAGAGGTGGGAGGTTTGAGGGAGCGCAGGCCTCTAACTCACACGATCCCTGGGAACGAGTCCTCACCCCAGCACGCCCCTGCCAGCCCCAAATTGGGATGATTAGGAGCGATTTCAAGAGCCTTCCTTGAGCCTGGGTCCTGGGTGGCCAGGATCAGAGCCAGCTACAGCGCTTGATTTTTTTTTTTTAAGGTGGAATTAATATTCTCATCACTAAATACACACTAAAGATCCGACAATAGACCAGCTTTTCTCTTTTGTTAAAAACTTGCGAAGAGTTGCAGAGTTGAAAGACAAAGTAAATCTCCTGTCTGAGGAGGTAATGGGATGCTATTTCTCCTTTGGAGCGTGCAGCCTCGTGAGCCGTGAGCTGTCTTCCCCGCAGAGGGGAGACCCTGGGGGCCAGGCCCGCTCCCAGCAAGCCCGCCAGTGTGCTGTGTTTGAGGGAGCCGAAGACAGCGCATGCCTCGCTAAATAATTTAGCAGTTGATTAATAGACTCACAGGGGTATAATTAGTGGAGGGGAGACAGTGGGCACAGTAACCGGCGCGGTGCTTGGGGGAACAGGGAGTCTTTATTTCTTTACAGAAACTTTCTAGGGTGCTGGGCGTTTGAAGATAAGTTGGGAAGAGCTCAGTGCCTCTTCCCTTTTGAAGTGGAAATAGGACAGTTTGAATCCGTCGAGTTTAATTTTTCACAAGCTTTAGGGGCCCCGCAGAGCAACTCCCTTTTTATTATTGAAAAAAAAAAACTACATTTTTCTTTCATTTTTCTACACACACACACACACAGCAGCCCAAGCAGCCAGTCATAAACACATTAATTTACTTTTTTATTCGCTGTGGGTTTTCCTCGCCTCAGCCTCCTCTGGCTGCGCTGGCCGTGTCCCTGCGTGTCCCCCAGCCGGAGGCCCCGCTGGAGGGTGGCCTGGAGGTTGATCCATGGGTCCCCCCGCCCCCCCGTAATGTATGCATTGCCAAGGAGTCCTCACCTCGCCTGACAATGCTTTTGAAGTAGCTCCTTTTTTCAAGTCAAACTTTGGACTTTTCCGCTGGGACCGCTACAAAGATTTCCTTATGGAAAATAGGGAGGAGGCTCCTGCAGCCGGGGGAAGGCCGCAGCCGCGCCAGCCAAACCAGGCAGCGGGGGTGAAAGCGCTGTTTGCATTCCGAGGCCCACAGGCCCAGCAATGAGAACAGATCTGTAAAGGGGGTCCACGCGCCGCCCCTCAGCAACAGGTTCGTGCCCCGCGGGGGCCCCAGTGCCCTGTGTTTCTTCTTTCTTTCTTTCTTTCTTTTTTTTTTTTTTTTTTTTGCACATTGTCTTTCTATATTACCAAAATGATGTTTTACCACAGCCACGGTGCCTGGCACAGGGAGGTTGTAAAGCTTCTTTTCAATGGTTATCCAGAGGGGAAACTGAGGCAGCCAGAGACACTTGGCTCATGCTGATTCTTATCCCCCTGGGGCAAGCCTCAGTTTTCTTGAGGATGCAGCGTGTACTGAGTGGTTGCTCTGTACCAGGCCTCTGGCTAAAATAAGCGCTGGACGCAGCCAGACCCACACTTCTCCGACAAGTCTCCCGAGAGGCCCCAAGTGCCAGGTGTCCTCCTGCTCTGTTTGGAGCTTCTGGACGCAACGCCCTCTCTGAGAGCAGCCTTGGTGGCCTCAGAGAAGAAGGAAACCTCCAGCGCGCTCAGCCGTGAAATTGTCTAGGACAGGCGGGCCCCCGAGGAAGCCCAGCTCTGCTGCTCCAGCTGGAGGTCCCCAGGCAGCCCCTGGCATGGCTGGAGCCGAGCTCGAGCCCCTCAGACGCCCGAGGCAGGTGTGGCTGGGAGCCCCTTTCCCTCTGAGGATGTCCCTGGCTGGCGGACAGTGACATAGCTTCTCTCCGGAAGGGCTGTGCGGGGCAGGCTGACCCCGCTGACCTCCCGCAGATGCAGGTCAGAGACACAGGGCTTGCAGGAGTTTGTCGTCCGCACGCCAGCGCTGAGGCTTCCTGCGCCAGGAGCCTGGCTCAGCCTGCTGGATGCAGACGGAGGGAAGCCGAGGACTCCAGCGGGAAGCTTTGCACCTGTCTGCGCTGCTCCAAGCGACAAGGGGGCCTGAGGGGCGATGAGTGCCCGGGGACAGTGGGCGGAGATGGGGCGGTTGGCAGGTCGAGGGCAGGGGGACACGGGGAGGGCGGAGTGAAGGGACAGCTCTCCCCGAACGTGGAGGAGGGACTCTCCTGCCCCACTCCTGGGCAGCCCGGGAGAGCGTCCTCCTCCTCTGACAGCCCCTTTTCTGCCTGTGCTCTGCCTGTTCTCCTTAGCTGGGGCTGGGTAGGTGGCTTCTCGGTCCCCAGCTCTGGCACAGCTCCGAGGGGCGCCCAGCTGCTGTCTGAGATGTGTGAGTGGGCGCCCAGCCATTGGCTGTGGCCCCGGAGGCGTGGACAGCGCCCGCCGGGGTTCCCTCGGCTCCTGGGCCCAGACTCTGCCCTTCGCCGCCTGCATCTCTGGGTAGAGAAGACCCTGTGTGTCTGGTTCCCATTTGGACGCTGCCGTGTCCCTTGGGCAGGACACTCATGTGGTCCAAGATTTGGGCTCCCGTCGCTGTTTCGGGCTCATGGGCTTGTCCCGTGTGTGCAGGGGGAGTGTGTCTGTAAGGCGCTCAGCTCTGCGCCGTGTGCGTCACCATCAAACGAGTGTCGATTACTTACCGTCACAATTAACCGTGGCAGCAGTCGTCACCCTCGGCAGGGCGGCAGTAGGAATGGCAGTGACAGATAGCAAATCCTTTTGGATACACAAATATTTTGCACATGGATTTTTGAGATCTCTTGCTCACCTCCTGTGCCGACCCCTGGAGGGCCAAGCAAGGAAGGTCTGGTCAGCTGGCTTGGGCTCAGTTGGTGTGGCCGCAACCACTGAGATCTGGACCGGCCCATCAGGGTCCTGCATGTGGGTCCCAACTGCCTTTCAATGCTTCCATGTTCCTTCTCCACGTTTCATACACTGAGGCCGGGGTGCCCGGCAGATTCATCATTCTGGCTTAGTGCCTGGGATGAAGCCGGGCCCAGCTGGGCTGGCCCAGCGTCTCTCCCCGAAGCCTCTGCGTGGCTGGCTGGGCTTCCTTGTGGCATGGCGGATTCTTCCATGGTGGTCGGCTTCCCCTAGAACAGTGCTGGAGGGGTTCAAAGGCAGTGGTGGTTGGGGTGGAGAGGTAAGCAATCCCAGAATGCACTTCTGCTGGATTCTACTCATTGAGCTGGCCATGAAGTGAGCCCAGACTCAGGGGAGGGTAGCAAGAAGGTGTGGCTGCATGTAGTTCACCACACCAGGATAGGCTTGACCTGAGCGACCAGCTTGCACAGGCCTTAGCATCCTCAGAGCACAGCCTCACCATCCTCCGGAGCTGGACCACCCAGGGACGTCTGCAGCAACCCGAGGATCTGTTCTTTTTAACAGGGGAAACTCTGGTCGGGCGGTAAAGGGGCTCCCCGAGAGCAGGCTCCGCATGAAGAGCAGAGAGACAGTATCCAGGCTCTTGGTCTCATCACCGCGGTGTCCTCCTCCTCCTGCAAGGTGGAAGGGGCGGCGCAGAGCTTCAGCAAGCCGCCACAGAGCTGGCACGGCTGGATTTAACTCCAAGCTCTCCTACCGGGCAGCTGTGTGGCCTTGGGCAAGTTCTTTCCTGTTTCTGTGCTTCAGTTTCCCAGTCTGTAAAATGGGGTGCTATCAAGACATCATTCAAAGGGTTGTTATGACACATATGCGAATTAATAGTTGTATTAGAAGTGAAGCGTTCTCAGACCAGAGGCAGTTCCTGGTGTGCACTGTAGCCGGTGGGATTGTTACGTAGGCTCACCACTGCCTTCTCCATCCAGTAACCCCAGGCTCAGGGCCTCCTCTTCTGCTTTGCTGGAGTTCCTGACTCTCCCCCTGCAGACCGTGTGGGCAGTAGCATCCTCACTACCTCTGAGAGGTGGGAGAAATAAAACCGCACGGAGGCACCATGCACTAGTGGAGCCCGCTTCACCCCTCTTGATCTCAGTGTCCATCCAGTGCACTGCCCTTAGGATAATCCAGTTCACCTGTAGCAGGCTGACCTCATCTTCCTGGAAACACGCCGCTTCCATTGAAATACGTAAAAATGCATTTGGAAATAAGAATATTTATCAAGTCATTACACGCAGTGTGGCTAAACACTTTCATTAAGTCTTACTAATGTGCTAAGTGAAATACCAGTTATTTATAGAAGGGTGTTTATTTCTTTTTTTTATTTTTTGAGATGGGCTCTCACTATGTAGCCCAGGCTGGCCTCAAACTCAGGGCGATCCTCTTGCCTCAGCCTCCCAAGTGCTGGGGTGACAGGCCTACACCACTACACCTGGCAGAAGGGTGCCTATTTCTGAGTGGTTTTTTCCCCCATCTAAAACTTCGTTAAGAGTTAAGGGCATGGCGCAATAGGAGAGCACATGACCAGCATGCGTGACACCCAGAGTTCAGTCACCAGCGATCGTTAGACAGCACCACACGGAAATGTCCGCACCCGGTCACAGGTGTGTCGGCACCTGGAGGCCTCAGCCCTGCTTCGCATCTTGCTAAGCAGACCCGGCAGAGGAGGGTTGGAGGAAGTTGGCCGCCACTCTTTTGGGTGTGAGCGCCACAGAGGGCCCAGTGATTGCCAAGGGTTCCAGGCTAGTGTACTTCTCTGAACTTTGAAAGAAAAACATTAAAACATTGTTAGTCTCTGGTACAATTGTCTTTAAACAATTTCAGATGTTGCCATTAAGCCATGTGGATGTTAGGGTGTAGACTTTCGGATCCTGAGAAAGCCTTAGAAAACATCTGTTTAATGCTGGAGCTGGGAAACCTAAGCCTAGCGAGACAGCCGCTTGTTTGGGGCAAGTGACTTGTTTACGAAGAAGCCGGCGATCACCAGCCAGCGTTCACGCCTGCAGAACTGCAGGTTGAGCCCATGGAACAATCCCAGTTTCTCCCCATCTCTCCCTTGACAGGTTTTAAAAAATATTCCACGTGGCATTACAAAGGCTCACTTGAGGGTGCAGGAGCCATAACCTGCCAGCAGGTGGCAGTGCAGAATAAACAAACAGCACCGCTGCGGTAACACCTGGGCCAGGTCCTTCTCCGATGCAGGCCTTCTGGTGAGGACCATGGGGCAGGCACGCAGGCCTCAGCTGCCAGGAGTCGGTACCATCCAGAGAGTGACAATCTCCCAGAAATCTTTAATTTAGCTTTCACTGCATCCCCGTGATACTAAGCAGTACCCCCAAAGGGCCCGCCCGACCTAAACCTTGGGCAAGGCTTTGCAGATTGTCGGGGAGGCGGTTTGGGGTGGGAATGTGTGACAGCTTTTCCTTCAAGCATCAGGATATGTGAAGTGGAGATGAAAACAGAAACCAGCGCAATCTTCTCTTCTCTGCAGTCCCGGTCCCATTCTAAGGACCCAGACCAGATCACCCCGGTCCCTGGGGACCCCTTCAGGGTCAGCAGGGCAGTGCCAGGGGCAGGTTCCAGAAGCCTCCAAGGACCTGGCACCACCTTGGGCCTGGTGAGGACTCTGTGTGTGACATCGCAGTGGGAGGGTGTAGTCGTGGGCGTGCTGTGTGTACAGACGTGTGTGTGCGACCCAGTGCATGTGCAGGAAGGTTGTGCCTGCGTGTGGGCGTGATGCGTGTGCAGTGGCATCTGTGTAGTGTGTGTGTGGAGGACCTGTGTAGTGCAGGTGTGCGGTGTGCCTGCCTGGGCTTGTGAGTGAGCAGGTGGAGGGGGTGTGGCGAGCCGCTCACCCCCTGATTCACCCCAGGTTATGAGGAAGGTTGCAGTCAATCACCTCTGCGGGCCAGTGCTCCCTCCTCACTGTCCGCCCTTCCCGAGTCACCCCCAGCCACCTCAGGGCCCCTCCCATCCTCGAGGCCCAGCCTAGCCCCAGGCCAGGGACACTGAGGAACGGGCGGGGTGCCTCGGTCCCCGGGGCCTGCAGTGGTGTAGACAGCAGGTGGCAGCCAGGCACAGCTCCTATGTGGTACAAATTCTCAAGCAGCCCGGGTGCACTGCACAGCCCTGGCTCCCACCCTCAGCTGTCCAAGCTGGACCACAGCAGACTGGCCACCCGCCTGGGAGGGCTCAGCCTGCCTGGTCCACCTCGTGGACAGCCTTGCTCGGATGCTGCTTTATCCTGACCGAAGCGGAAGAATGAATGTGCAGGAGGGGTCTCGACGTGAGGCCCGGGCCCTGGAGACAGGAGGGTACGGGGGTCCTGGGTGCGCCGGGGCTGGGGGCCGGGCTCACGTCCCACCTGTGACCATGGCTCCACGGGTCCCGTGCGGAGCGCTCAGCATCTGGCAGGGAGCCAGCGCATTGAGATTTTAATAATCTAGAGGTCAGTTTGAAGGCTGCCACCTTTCATGGAAGACCTTGAGCAGGAAAAAAAAGACAAAATCGTGTGTTGTGGCCTCGTGAAATAATGGGATCCTCGCGTCTTGCACTTGGCTGGATTCAGGGCTGACGTGGCACTCCGAAGAGGTAGCCCTTGGCAGTCGCGTGTCTGAAGGGTAAGACGTTAACTGTCAGGCCCGGAAATCAAGCCCGAGGCATCTGACTTAATGGTGAAAGACTTTCGCCTGGCGCTGCAAAGCGGCTCCGAGAGGAGGATAAAGGGAAACGGACACGTTATCAAGGGGGCCTGAACCCTGCAGCAGAACGGGGCCGCGTGCGGCTCTGTCCAGAGAATCCACCTTCCTGCTGAGCTGGCAGTCGGAGCAGAGGGCACGGTGAGAACAAGTCCCGTGGCCACCCAGTTGCGCCTGAAGGCCACCCCCAACTGCACCAGACCCCCACCCCCAGTCCCAGCTGCCAGAATGGATTCTCTGCGCGTCCTCGGGCTCCTTTTTCACCACCTCGGCAGGGAAGGGTCTGGTTTCCATCACCACCCCGGCAGGGAAGGGTCTGGTTTCCACCCCTCAGGGCCCAGTTCCATGCTTGGCGAGGGAAGCTCCGTAGTTCTCTGGCCCATGGACCTTGGAGGAACTACCGGGCCTTCTGGGTTTTGGAAACGGCACCATTAGTCCATCCATCCTCCCATCCTCCCATCCATCCTCCCATCCTCCCATCCTCCCGTCCTCCCATCCTCCCATCCATCCT
>RJWM01038664.1:0-16608 GCA_004363535.1 Dasyprocta punctata | reverse complement strand
TTTTTTTTGCGGCACTGGGGATCAAACTCACAACCTTTTGCCTGCCAGGGCAGGTGCTTAAGCCACTGAGCCAAACTCCCAGCCCTGGTTTTTTGAGGCAGGGTCACACTGTGTAGCTCAGGCCGGCCTTGCGCTCACGTTGTAGCCCAGGCCGGTCTCGAACTCACAACATGTAAATTCTTTTTATGGATTTGCATCAGGGAGTACTCCAATGGTCATTAGCTTGTTAGAATGATCACAGAGGAATTGGCCAGAAGTATTATTTTAAAATCAAGCCCCAAAAGGGAAGAGGATGTGTTATAGTGTGGTCGGTCCTGTGTCCCCCCAAAACCTCAAACCTCATGTGATTGTGGCATAGACAGGGCTGAGTCTGGTGTTTGTGATTGGTTTGTTGTCTGGCACTGGGATTGGCAATGTGAGTGCTGCACCCACCCAGGGGTGGAGCCAAAATACAGGGTAAGGACGAGAGGAAGGCTTCCACTCTCTCTCTTGCTGGGTTCATGCACCTTGCTGTTTTGTGGCTGCCAGAATGGTGGCCCCACCATGCCACATTGCCTTGGAGTCAACTGAGTATTAACTGAAACTCCCTAGAACTGTAAGAAATAAACCTTTCCTTCCCTAATTTTGGGTGTCAGGTATTCTGTCTTGGCAATGACTGAAAAATAACTAACACAGAATTTGGTACCAGAGGAGTGGGGTTATTGCTGTGACTATTCCTGATCATGTGGTTTAAGGCCTTTGGAAATGGCTTGTGGGAAGAGTTTGGAAAGGTTCGGAGATGTCGCCTGAAAGAGTGGCACTAGAACAACTTACATTGTTCTGTAGAGGAGATTCTGCTCAGAGCTCAGAAGAACAGAAGGCTGATAGAAAGCCTGTCAGTAAAGACCAGGCTCAGGAGGTTTCTGCTGGGAAGAAGGACTGCACTGGTTGTTGGACTCCACACAAGGTGTGTTATGGCTTGGCAGAAAGTTTGTCTGCATTTTGCTCATTTCCAGAGACTTTGCCTGAGATTGAGATTAAGGGCAGAGGAATGATTATTCTTGCAAAAGAAATTTCAAGGCAACCAAATGTTGAAATGGTGGCCTGGTGGGGGCTTTTATCCAGATTTATGTTGTGAATCAGGAGCAAAAAGCACAGCATGGTGATTTAAAACGTTGTGAGTTTGGCCAGAAAGCTGTGGACTGTAAAGAGAGAGCTGAGATCTTGATTGCTGAGAAGGAACAAAGGAATAAAAAAGATGGCCTGGGGGCATCCTGGGAAGCAACAGGCCTCCACCCTTTGTAGCCTCAGGCTTTCAAAAATGAAAGAGTTTGCTTGGAGGAAAAAGCCACAGAGCGCCATGTTCCAAAGTGGTGATGAAGACCACAGGAGGTTTCAAAATGGCAGCAGCCATACTAGATTCTAGAATGGTGGCAGCATAGAGAACCTGTTCCTCACAATCAGGTTCAGAGAGCTCAGCACTCTAGGCACTCAACCCCTACAGCCAAGAGAGAGGAAAGCCTGGCTACTGCTCCAGCTGGCAGCAGACCTTGGCAGCATCCACATGATGCTCGTTTTAAGTGCAAGGAAAGTTTGCAGCTTTCACCTCGACTGCAGAGGGCAATGTGTAAAGATGTAAGGGGGAAGCCAAGGGTACAATGGAGAACCCAGAAGTTTGGGAAAGCCAAACTTTGGCATGGATCATCTAAGGAAGCCTGCAATGAAGAAGCAAAGGCATCCCAAGAGAGAAGCTGTGGGAGTTAAAACCCCTGGAGTCACTCAAGGCTTTTGGAGCTTGCAACTGGATTGCTTTAGATAATGAGCATAGAGCTCCAGGATTTAATGTTTGCCCTGCTGGATTTTGGACTTGGTTCCAATGCTTTGTATTTCCCTGTTTGTAACTTTCAGAATGGTAATGTTTATCTTGTGCCTTTATGTGTTGGAAGTGTTTAATCTCATTTTCATTTGTACAGGGGGTTACAGTTAAGAGTTTGCCACAGATCTGGGAAGAGATTTGAGTCTTGGACTTTTCAACAATGCTGAAACTGTTAGGACTTTGGCAACTCTTGGAGATGGACTAAATGTCTTTTGTATTAAGGATGAACATGAGTCTTTGGGGGCCCAGGGGTGGAATGTTATAGTGTGATTGATCCTGTGTACCCCCAAAACCTCATGTAATTGTGGCATGGACAGGGCTGAGTCTGGAGTTCATGATTGATTTGTTGTCTGGTGCTGGGATTGGTGATGTGAATGCTGTACTCACTCAAGGGTGGAACTGATATACAGGGTAAGGATGAGAGGAAGACTTCCACTCTCTCTCTTGCTGGGTTTGTGCACCATGCTGTTTGGTGGCTGCCATGAATGGTGGCCCCTCCACACCACGCTGCCTTGGAGCCAACTGAGTATGGAGTGAAAACCCTGAGAACTGTAAGAAATAAATCTTTCCTTCCCTAATTTTGGGCATCAGGTATTCTGTCTCAGCAATGAGTGAAAAGTAACTAAGACAGGGTGGCAGAACAACTGCCACCCCGGTAGAGTTTAAACCTCTAGCTTTGTTCAGTCAGAAAAGAAAGGAACTGTGCAACCCAAAAAAAGACATAACTAAAGTGTTTTTAAGTCCAGGGGATTATTTGTTGTGGGAAGAATTTTTTTGATTTGTGTGTGGATCAGGCTGCCTGCTTGAATGATGCACAGCACCACAGAAGGGAGGGGTGCAGGCCAAGAGCAGAGAGGTCCCTTGCTCTGGTCCCAGGCAGAATCAGGCAGGATGCCCCAACCCCTCCCCCACCTGGGCGTCCTCCACAGCCTCAACAAATAATATGCACTGCCAGTTGGAAACCTAAGTTCTCAGAGCTGGCAAGATGGGATGTGACCCTGGTACTCCCAAGAAATCGCAGCTCTCTCCACCATCCATGCATGTGCTTCATGCATTGCAAGTTTCAGTGGTGGTGGCTGCAGAACTCAGAGCAGAAGCCAGGGCAGCACACCCTGAGGCGACAGTGGTGGGGGTTGTTGCATCGGCCCAGTTCCCTGACCAGCTGCCTTCACTCAGTCCCCCAACAGCAGTGGGGCCTCCAGTGACCAGAGAAGGAGCAACACAGCAGCTGGTGAGCCCAGCACTTGGGGTGAGCCAGGGGACACCAGTGGCCACATGTATCCCTGCTTCCCTCCTCCACCAGCCAAGCCAGGGGGGACCCGCTTGCACTGCCCTTGGCATCCTGGGACTTCTTGGGTGCCTCCTCCTCAGCCACACCTTCTCAACCCTACTAAAAAATCAGGACACTTTCCTTAATTCCTCCCCGGCCCTACTCTGAGCCGCCTAGCACGTTTCTGACCTCTGGTGAGTGACAACAGACAGTGGAGGCTTGGACCTCAGTCCCTCCTACAAATTCGTACTAACTCCTGAAATGAGACCCCAAGTTATGCCTACTGGAGTCTATGGATCTTTGCCTCAGGGAGCAGTCGGACTCCTGCCAGACTGCAGCATTCTCACTTTAAAAGGTCTCCAGGTTTTGCCTGGTGTCATGGATCCTGATTATACAAGGAAAATGAAGGTTACGATTCAATATGCTCAAATCACTGCTCAAATCACTGCAGACTCTCATATCGTTCAATTGTTCATTCTTTCTTAACAAGAATTGAAAAACTTCACTGAGTGGCATAAGCCAAAAGCCTACACAACAAACTCCACCTAGCTATGCAACTTCAGCACCTGGCTCAGAACCTGGTAGGTCCCCGCTCAGCATCTCCAAACAGCCAGGGACCATTGATAGATCACTTGGGTTCTGGTTGGGCCCTGCCCAGCAACTCTGAGTGGCAGGGGAACCCCCATGCTGAATGGCATGAGCTGAAGACCTGCATAGTGAACTCCAATTAGCTGTGCAACCTTGACACCTTGCTCAGAACCTGGTAGAGCCCCACCCAGTGACCCCAAGCAGCTGGGGAGCATTGGTGCACCATGTGGCGTGAGCTGAAGGCCTGAAAAGTGTACTACATCTAGCCGTTCAGCCTTGGTACATCACTCAGAACCTGGTAGAGTACTGCCCAACAACTTCAAGCAGCCAGGGAGATTCAGAGTGCCATGTGAGGTTTGCTAAAGGTCCACCCAGTGTACTCCCCACATTTGAGGAGCTCTTGAGTGCAACTAGGGACCTGGTAAGGCATGCCTAATGACCCCCAATCAACTGGGGAAACTTTCTGCAATACAGAATATCCTCAACCAGGAAGCAACTGAGACCTTGCATTTGGCTTCCCCAGGGGAATACAGGAGAATGACAAAACAAAAGAGCAAAATGCAATCTCAAACCTCTAGCCCATCCCAAACAAGCCTAGGAGATATGGGCATAGAAGAAAATATAAGTCATACACCTGAAACTTCTGAAATGATAGCAACTGAAGTAAAGAAACAACTCCATGAAGCTGTAAAGGAACTCAGATCAGAAATAATCTCCCAGGTAAAAGAAGAAATGATAAATGTAATACAAGAAATGCTGAATACATCTAAAGAAGACATAGTTTAAAAAAATTGAGTAGCACTGCAAAATGATGAAAACCTTCCATGAACAATATAAGAAAGAAATAGAATGCATGAAACAGATTCAAATAGGTATCCAGGAAATAAAAAACTCCATAAAAAACTGGCAAAACTGCCTCAACGAATGTGAAGATAGATGTTCAAACCTCGAAGACAAGACTGCAGCTAGTGAACAGGAAAGGAAAGATCTTTTAAAAATAACAAGGAATCAGGAAATAACAATTCAACAGTTGCAAGGCGATGCAAAGAAAAATAATATAAGATTGATAGGTGTAAACCAAAAAAAAGGTGCCAACACAAAAGATGTAAAAAGACTATTTACAGAAGTAATAGCCAAAAATTTTCCAAACATGGGAAAGAAAGTGGCATACAGATAAGTGAAGCACATAGAACTCCAATTTGCCATAACCAAAATAAATCTACACCCAGACATGTAATAATCAGCATCACAGAAACTCAACATAAGAACAGAATATTAAAAGCTGTTAGAGAAGAAAGACAGATCACCTATAAAGAAAAGACTATCAGAATCACAGCACACTTCTCAACACAAACATTGTAGTCAAGAGAATGGAGTGAAGTATTTAAAATCCTAAAAGAAAGCAACTTCCAACCCAGATTAATGTACCCTGAAAAACTGTACTTCAAAATTGATGGAGGAATAAGACACTTCCATGACAAGTACACCTGAAGAACATCATGACCACCAAATCGACTCTGCAAAGAATACCAAAAGATATTCAAGATAGACATAAAAATAACTATGACTTCAAGAACACCGACAGAAAAAAAAAAACAGTAAGCAAGGCAAACAATTAAACAGAGTAGAAAGGTAAAGGACCAATAGCAGAAAGGTAACATAACAAAAAAAGTAAATATGTATCAGTTATAACCATTAATATAAATGAACTCAGTTCACCAATTAAGAGAAACAGACTGGCAGAATGGATCAAGAAACAACATCCAACCATATGATGTGTACAAGAAACGCATCTAACCCAAAAGAAAATTCATAGACTGAAAGTCAAAGGATGCAAAACAATCCTGTATGCAACAGGAGCACCTCCCCCCTAAAAAGCAGGGGTAGCTATTCTGTTTGCAGACAATGTGAACTTCAAACCAAGAAGGATCAAAAGAGATAAGGAAGGTCACTACATACTAGTTAAGGGAAAACTTCAAGAGGAAGAGATAACAATCTTAAATATATATGCACCAAATGCAGGAGCACTCAACTATCTAAAACAAATATTAATAGAAATGAAAAATCAAATAAGCAATAAAACAATTATAACAGGAAACCTTAACCATTGACACAAAGAGACAGATCAACTAGACAAAAATTTAGCAAAGAAATAACAGAACTGAATCAAACTTGCAAACAAATGGACTTAGTAGATGTGTACAGAGTGTTCCTCACAACAATATCAGATTATACATTCTTCTCAGTTGCACATGGGACATTCTCTAAAATAGACCATATACTATACCATAGAACATGCTTAAGTAAATGCAAAAGAATCAAAGTTATCCCATGCATATTATCTGATCATAGTGCCATGAAACTAGAAATTAATGACAAAAGAAACTGCAAAAATTCCATAAACACATGGAAATTAAATAATAGACTCCTGAATGGGTCACAGAGGAAATTAAAGAAGAAATTAAACAATGTCAACATGCAAATGAAAATACAAATACAACTTGTTGGAACCTGTGGGATGCAATGAAAGCAGTCCTCAGAGGAAAATTTATTGCAGTGAATTTGCACATCAAGAAAACAGAGTGAACACAAACAACCTGATGCTACATCTCAAACGTCTAGAAAAAGAAGAGCAAGTCAAGCCCAAAGCCAAAACAAGGGAGGAAATTATAAAGATCAGAGCAAAAATTAACACAACTGAGACTATGAAAACAATACAAAGAGCTGGATCTTGGAAAGAATAAATAAAATTGATAAACCCCTAGCCAACTTTAATAAAAAAGGGAAAGAAAAAAACTCAAATTCATGCAATAAGGAATGAAAAGGGTGAAATCACTACAGACCCTGTGGAAATACAGAAGATCATCAACACCTACTTCAAAAACCATTTCTCTCATAGGTTCAATAGCACAGAAAAAATGGACAGATTCCTAGAAATGTATGAATTATCAAAGCTGGATTAAAAAGATGTAAAATGGCAGAATAACCCAATTTCAATTAATGAAATTGAAAATGCAATTAGACCCTTACCAACAAAGAGAAGCCCAGGTCCTGATGGATTCACTGTGAAATTCTACAAGAAATTCAGAGAAGATTTAATTCCAACACTCCTCAAACTCTTCAATGAAATTGAAAGGGAAGCAATTCTCACTAACTCTTTCCTGGAAGCAAGTATTACCCTCATACCAAAACCAGAGAAAGAGCCAACCAAAAAAGAGAACTATAGGCCAGTTTCCCTAATGAACATAGATGCAAAAATCCTCAATAAAATACTGGCAGGCAGAATGCAACAAGTCACCAAGTGGGATTCATTACAGGAATGCAGGGATGGTTCAACATATGCAAATCAATAAACGTCATACACCATATCAATAGAGGCAAAGATGAAAGTCGCATGATAATTTTGATAGATGCAGAAAAAGTTTTTGATAAGTTCCAACACTCATTCATAATGATAACCCTATGGAAAATCTGAATAGATGGTCTTTACCTCAATCTGATAAAAGCCATCTATGACTAACTAACAGCCAGCATCATATTAAATAGTCAAAAACTGAAAGCTTTCACTCTAAAATCAAGAATAAGACAAGAATGTCCATTATCACCACTCCTATTCAATATAGCCCTGGAAACATTAGCCAGAGCAATTAGATGAGAGAGAAATAAAAGGAATAAGGATAGGAAAGGAAGAAGTTAAATTATCACTATTTGCAGGTGACATGATACTCTACATAGAGTATTCAGCCCTATTGAAAGACTTCTAGATGTACTAACCAAATTCAGAAATGTAACTGGATATAAAGTCAACATGCAAAAAATCAATAGCATTCCTCTACACAAACAGCAAACTTAGAGAGAGATAAGAGAAGCCACACCCTTCACAATAGTACCCAAAAGAGGGAAATACTGAAGAATCAATCTAACAAAGGAAGTAAAAGATCTCTTTGGTAAAAAATACAATACTCTGAAAAAAGAAACCAGAGGATCTTAGAAAATGGAAGGACTTTCCTTATTTGGATAGGAAGAACAAACAATGTGAAAATGACCATTCTCCCAAAATTGTTATACAGATTTAGTGCAATTCCAATCAAAATACCATTAATGTAACTCACAGATCTAGATAAATCATTCCTAAAATGCATCTGGAACCAGAAGAGACCTAGAATAGCAAAGGCAATTCTGGGCAACAAAGGACAGAAGCCATCACAATTCCTGACTTGAAGTTATACTACAATGCTACTGTGATAAAATCAGTATGGTACTGGAATAAAAACAGACCTAAAGATAATGGAATAGATTGGAAGATATAACAACAACTACAAACACACTCAGCCACCTTACATTTGACAGAGGAGCCAAACACATTCACTGGAAGAAAGATAGCCTCTTTAATACATGGTGCTGGAAAAACTGGCTTTCTATATGCTGAAAACTAAAATTACACCCATACTTATCACCATGCCCTAAAGTCAAAATAGATCAATGATCTAAATATTAAAACAGAAACACTAAGTCTTCTGGAAGATAAAGTAGGTAGAAATCTTGAAGACATAGGGGTACACAGAGAATTCATAAACAAAAATCAAACTTCATGGGAAATACTTCACAGAATCAACAACTGGGATCTCATCTTACTAAAAAGTTTTTGCATGTAAAAAGAAGTCTCCAGCAGAGTGAAAACCCACAAATTGGGCAAGATCTTAGTCAACTGTCCCTCAAAGGACTTCTATCTAGACCATATAAAGAATTTTAAAAAATCAGACCCCTGAAATTCAAAGACCCAATCCAAAACTGGGCATCTGAGACAAATACACACTTCTCAGCAGAAGAAATCCAAATGAAAAATAAATACATGAAAAAATGTTCGGCATCATTGGTCATTAGAGAAATGCAAACTAAAACAACACTGAGATTCTATCTCACTCTAGAAAGAATGGCCAGGATCAAGAAAACCACAAATAACAAATGCTGGAGAGGCTGTGGGGAAAAAGGAACTCTCCTGCACTGTTGGTGGGAGTATCGACTGGTGCAACTACTATGGAAATCAATGTGAAGGTGCCTCAAAAAGCTGGGATTGGAAGTCCCATTTAACCCTGCTTTTCCACTTCTGGGCATATTTCCAGAAGAACTAAAAACATCATACCACAGTGTTATATGTGCACCCACTTTTATAGTGGCAAAATTTGTAATAGCCAAATCTTGGAAACAGCTTAAATGCCCATCAACTGAGGAATGGATAAAAAAGATGCAGTATTTTTATACAATGGAGTACTACTCAGCTATAAAGAAGGATCACATTGAGGCTTTCATAGGTAAATGGATGTGACTTGAGATCATACTCATAGGTGAAATAAATCAAACTCACATGTGTAGATACCAGACTGTCACCCTAGTGTAAGAAACTGGAAGAGTAAATAAGATCCAAAATCTACAATAAATATTGTGAAAGGTTACAATAAATACTGTTGAAAGGAGGAAAAATAATTCAGATAGGGGAAAGAAGAAAAGGAGGAAAGGAAAAAAATAGATATAAATTTGTACCTATACACTTAAGAAAGCTAAGATGATTGTACTACTAATTCTATTAGTTCTTGGAACAAAACAGTTAACATTTATAGGATTAGATCAATTTTGCATGTCTCTATCTGGTAATCTAAGCAATTCTTTTGAAGATAACTATACAAAATAACAACCTTAGTTATGTTTCTACCACCTTGTTTTGAAAGCCTATGTTGTCATTGTTTTGGGCTCTTTGTTATTGTTATTTATTTGTCTTTTTTGTTTCTTGTTTTTCTTTTCTTTTGCTTTGTTTTGTTTTCCCCTCTAATGCAGAAAGGATTGATGCACATGTATAGGCTTATACATGCCTAGAACTCCTAAAGTGTTTACGAGAATTGATTTTATTACATGTGATGGTATGAACAGCTACTTTGAAGAACATGAGACATAATGTTAGCCATTGCTGATTCCCAATCATCTTGTTTTGAAGTCCTATAATGCTTTTATTCTTTGTTTTGATTGGTCTTAGTCTGTTTTCCATTATTTCATTTCATTATGTGTGAAGGTATGGACAGCTATTTTAAAGAAAACAAGAGGCATTAAGGTAACCATTGTTGATTTTCCTATTGTCCGGTTTTGAGGCCGGTAGTGCTTTCATTCTTTTGTTTTGATTGGTTTTATGCTATTGTGTTTTGTTTGAATTCATTGTGTGTGAAGATGTGGACAACTATTTCGAAGAAAACAAGAGACATCATGGGAGCCACTGGTGATTTCCTGTTGTCTTGTTTTGAAATCCTGTGTCGCATGCATTGTTTTGTTCTGATCTGCTTTGTTCTGTTCTATTCTGTTTTGTTTTATTCTCTTTAAAATAAAAAAAAGAATTTGCAAATCTATAAATAAGGAAAGAGGATACAAAGGTTGCAGGTCTTCTGATACCTGTTGGACTCAACAGATTAAACAAGATCACCCTGAGACGGAATTGATTATTAAATAAAAAAGATTCGAAGGACTTTTAGACACAGATGTAGATGTTTCAATTGTTGCCCAACACCATTGACCTACATCATGGCCTCTGCATGTGGCAGCTACAGATCTCCAGAGGGTGAGAAGTGTTTCTTGCCCTGACAGCATTGTTAAGTTGCTATCCTGAAGAATACAGAAGGCCATTCTGATATTTCTCACCTTATTCCTCCCCTACATACCAGTTAATTTATGGAATCACAACATATTACAGGATATGGGGGCATTTTTGGTTAGTCCTAACTAATTGGTGACTCATCAGATGTTGCACCAAGGTATCTTTCCCACTCAGGGGGACAGGCTTGATAAATTGTTAAACATTGTTCCTCATACGTATACAGCTTTCCTTACTTTCTATGGTGCTCAGTCTTTGAGGGCTACATGCCAGTCATCTCTGGCAAATAGATGTCACTCATATTCTTGAGTTTGGCTCTTTATGTTGGGTGCACATTTCAGTGGGCACTTCCTCAGGGTTTATTTTTGCTCATACATACACTGGTAAAGTGGCTAAAAATGTCATTTCTAATTGTTTGGTTGCCTTTAATACCCTTGGCTGGCCATAGGTACTGCAGTCTGACAATAGCCCAGTCAATGCCAGTGTCGCCTTCCAAAAGTTTTGTACAGTTTTTCATATTTTCCTTTCCATAGAAGTTTCTTATAGTCCTCAAGTTCTAAAAACTGTTAAGCTTACTCACTGTATACTCAAATTCAATTACAAAAACAAAAGGGAAATTCAATGCTTCCTTACAAAATTTACACTCCATCATCAGCTTTACTTGGCAGTACATCCTATTAAATTTTTAAATTCTACTCTGGATAAAGCTACAACAGCAGAAAGATAATTCAATCAGGTAAAAGAAAAAACGCTTGGAAAGATCTTCATACTGGACAATGGAAGTGCCCAGTCCAGTGCAAATTTGGGGTAGAGAGTAATGCTGAATGGCCTGACTGGGTGCAAGAGTATGCTGTCTGGCTGTATCATGGACCTAGCTACACAAAAAGAGATGATTCTACCTTTCAAGAAGCTGATGCACAGTCGTATGACAGTGATGACTTGGAGACTGCTCTATGGCAAATTGAAAAGGATGGGGCTAAAAGTGACCTGGGGCCAATTAAAAGAATTGACGTAGGATGCCCAAGAGATGGTAACCAAAACGAAAATCAAAGGTCTGAGTGTACAGAGATAACTGAACTGAAAGCTACAGGAATGAAAGGAACACAAATGTCACCAGTATTCATAAGGCAAAATAAAATACAAAAATATATATTGATCACAGATAAAATATTTTAGTCCTTCCAAATTCTTCTTAAGCAATCTCTACTAATTGACCTACAACAAAATCTGACTAGTCTATTCATAGTTGTAACTTCTAAAATTATAAAAAGTTATTATAATTCATTAGTCAAAAATACATTTGAGTGCACTCTGATTTTGTGAAGTGTTTGTCTGTTTATTCAGTTGCTTAAATTGTGTACTTGTTTGTCCGTTTGTCGTATCTGTGAACAGCTGTCCTTTAAGCTCAATAATTTTTTTTATTTTCATTTTTTCCTTTACAATTTTTGGGTCATTTGTTTAAAGATTGGTTTGGTTTATAGATTTTTAAAACCACTCTGGGTTACCAGCTGGTCAAAAGGATACCAAATTTGGTTTTCTCATAGGTCATAAAAAATCATTATGATAATTAAACAAAAATTCCTTGAGGCGGGAGGAGATTATTAGACAAGACCCCAGTTGTTGAATAAGAAAGCAGCTGCTTGTAATAATATTATCCAGTTCTTATTCATTAATGGGAGATCCTAGTGATCTCCATATCTTTATGAAAGACACCCCAATAAATGTTATTAAAATATAATATTGTAATATGTTTATATTGCTCATTCATCAAAAGATTAAGTTTCCTAGAAAAAAAGTTTTTGACTTTTTTAAGGTTTTTGATTTTAAAATGCTCTGATACAAAGGTTTTCATATGGCTATGACAATTAATTGTTATTGTTTTTGTAGTGTACTAAATATATCCATGACTCCAGATCTGCAGGTCTTCCAAAGTGTGAAACAGGCATTATTTATGGTGATAGACTTTTCTTTCAGATTCATACCTCTGCCTTTAACAAGAACTTATCAGATGTACACTCTACTGAAGATCAACAAGTTAGTTAAAAGCTTCTTATGTATTAGATAGGGACGATTGACTAAAAGGAATATTTTACATCAAAATGGAAATTCAGATATGTTATGAAAATGCCATCATGATTGTCATGCTACTGTATTATGTATTTTGATTTCTAATATTCTGTGTAGAATATGTAACAATATTCTACAGGGATTCAACTGTTAGAACATCCATGGTTTTTAGAAAATAATAGTTCCATTTTATATTCTAAGGTGCTTGATATTCAGATAAGATAGTAATAGTAAACTTACTGCCTCTATTTCAATGTAATATCATTAATCTTCTCTTCTGCATATTCAGCAACTGATGTTTAGAGATCAAAACTTAGAGAGATAGGATAAGAGGATAGACAATATTTTGGCCCTAGCCCTCTGAGGTCAGTGAGGACCCAAGACATAAAAGAATCTGTACTGTAACATCCTATACTAGGCAAGTTCCTGATTTTCTGATCAAGGAGGTTGTGGGATCACTGAGAGGGAAGTGATCAATGATGTATAGTGTGCCTAAGGAGAGTCACTAGGAGAGAAAAATCTCCCAAGCTTTCAAGGAAAAACAACTTGGTCAAGCAATCACCATGACTCTGTGAAGTGTCTGACACTGACAGAAGTACTAAGAGGTGCTGTGCATGGTTCCAGGGCAATTCCTGAGGAGACTTGACTGACCCTGATAGATAGCAAGAAGTTAATTTAATTAATGCAGGTCTCTCTTTAACTTTGGTCTTGAAC
This sequence comes from Dasyprocta punctata, assembly GCA_004363535.1. Classification (NCBI taxonomy): domain Eukaryota; kingdom Metazoa; phylum Chordata; class Mammalia; order Rodentia; family Dasyproctidae; genus Dasyprocta; species Dasyprocta punctata. The sequence goes on along the minus strand of RJWM01038664.1, from coordinate 3,480 downwards.
ATCCTACAAATAGGTATAACTACAAGAGGTATAAAATAATACCATAGTAAATGTTAGCTATAAAAGAAACTCAAATCACTAACACCTTCTGACGATTGCCTACTAAACTGGTAACTGACTACTGTTACAGATTTATGGACTGTACAAAGTCAAATTGCCATATGTAGGGACTTGAAATTCTTGGACTAAAATTTTTAGCTTTCACAAGTAAGTTCACTCAAAATGAAAAGTGAGAATGAAAAGGTCATCTAAAGAGTTCTCCAAACACAGCTCTTCCAACTTCAACTAACCATCGATTGATTGCTACTACAAAGCAGAAAGTGGGGAGACGTAGGGAGCAGCTGAAGCTGGAATTTTGTCACACATGTGGGGGCAAGGCAGGTTCAAAGACAAAGAGCACTGGAGGCAAGCTGCTTCAGTTCAGAGAACACCCAGCCCCAAGACAATCCAAGCATTCAGTTGCTAGGCAAAGGGGTGCCACATGACACCAGCCTGTCAAATGTATAAATAAACACTCCTGGGGTGGCTGAGCAGTTTCTTTCCTCCCATCAAGAGAGAGGGCTCCACCTGATCCCAGCTTTTATCTCTTTTCATTATTTTCCTATCCTCTCATGTTCTTCCCCCTGGGAACATCTAGAGCTGCAGCCAGATGATACATTAGTGTTCACTTAATCCTGGCGATGTCCAGCCTCAAAGGGTTCAGCTCTAGCAGGAGGTACCTAGCTTGAGAGCCGGACAGGAGCATATGTTATGGATCATATGACATGTTCTATTTCAGTTATTTTTTTATTGCAAAAAATAGGAAAATTCTCAGATGTACCGTGTGTTCAAGCCACGATGGCCCCCTACCAGATGCCTGATCTGAACTCTGGAATAAACATGACCTCAGAAGTTGCTGCTGCTGCTGACTCCCTCTGCTCAGTTCCTACTTTCCCTAGGTTACCTCCTTACCAGCCTGATCAATCATTACCCTTAGGAGAAGAAGGTAACCTTTCAAACCTAGTGCATACCAGCTCTGGATCTGCCTGCCAAAGAATCCAATTCGGGAAGTTCAGCCTCTAAGTCAGCCCTGCTCTAGGAGTGGTGGGTGCCAATGGTTTCATTCAGATACTCAGCAATGCAGTTGCAGATATTCAACACTGCAAGAAAAAACTGGATCGAGTCTCTGAGGACACTGAAAGATTTACTGATGGTTTCCATATTCCAACAGTGGCCTGTGATCTGATCTGGTGAAATGTCTGTTTCATCCTGGTTTATTGCTGCTCAGCTGCCATGATTCATGCAGCTCCAGATGTTTTTGGGGGTGAAGGATGGTGGGAGGATGAGAAAATAAAGAAGAAACAAAGCTGGGGTCAGGTGGTGCCCTTACCCTCCTGATGGGAGGAAAGGAACTGGCTCCTCACTGTAGGGGCATTTATTTATACATTTTAGAAACAATGTCACATGACACCCTTTTGACCTAGCAACCCACTGTTCTGATTGTCTTGGGATTAGGTGTTTTCTGGACTGAAGCGTCTTCTTCACGTGACTTGCCCCCAGCGCTCTTTGTTTTGGGGATGGCCGTGCTCCAGCCTTGTATGTGTGCTGTTTCCAGCTTCAATGACTCCCAACACACAGCAGTAGAAAGGAAAAGGGTTATGTAACCTGCTAACCAGGCTGATGATGAAGCCTTTGCAGTTTCACTTTCTGATAGTCAACTAACTTCTATATTTGAATTCCAAGAGGGGCCCAAATAGGATTACCATAGAACCCAAATGAAAAATTATAAATCCAGACTGTTTCAGTGGTTATGTGCCAAGAGATGCCCAAACTATAATAAGCTCAGGTCTACCAGTCAAGGTGCTGATGAAAATCCAGTTGTTTTAAGCTCCAGATTCAAGAGGCATTCTGCAAATACACCAATTTAGACCTTAGGTCTAGAGAAAGCTATATTATCTTAAAATAGTATTTTATTAGTCAGTCAGCTTCAGATATTAGGAAAAAGCTCCACAAACTGCAACAGATTGAAAAATCAGGGATAAGTTAATTAGTCAACGTGTCATATTCAGTCTTTAATTACCACGATGAAGGGGAAGACAAAGGGGCATTGAACAGAGGAAAGAGAAACGCTAAAGCTGTGTTTGAATTAATGGCTGAAGCTCAAGCCTGCAGCTCTAGAAAATGAGGTGATGGAAAGAAGTCAGAGTTCTTCAAGTACAAGAAACCAGGGAATTGGGCAAAAGAATGCTCTTTAAAGTCTCTAGACCTTTTAGAACCTGGAAGAAGGACCTTGGCATTAGAATAAAGATAGTCCTCACTCCCAGAGAGTGATGAGATCGTTCGTCACTATGACAGCCAGGGAAGAATGTCTGGACAGTGAACTATGGTTCCTGAGGCAGACTACATGGCTCCCTTGTAACCATATCCCCGTCAGCTTACAGGAGGCTTTGATGACTCTAGAATCGACTGGAAAGCAGATTGTATTTCTCTTCAGTACTGAAGTAACTCATTCAATTCTGTAAGTTTCCATACCATTCTAAACTCATTGTGGACTTTGTAGACGTTAATATGACAGATTTCTTTATCCCAACTCAAAAAGATCATTTAGAAGATTTCCTTTGCCAAGCTGTCTTTATGATAATATTGGAATGCTCCATACTAATAATTGGAAGATATGTACTCTTACTGCCCAGAGCTACTCTGATATTCAAACCTCTGACAATACATGTCCTGGTTGCTGGGGACCCAGGCAGACTGACCTCATGGGGTCTGATGTCTCTGCCAGGAGTCAATCCTCAAACATCTTATGACAACACCTCAGTGAGGACCATCGAGACCACTCTAAAGGACCCTAGTCTGTATCCTCCTAGAAGACAGTGTTTAGGCTAAAACCCATCATTGATAAATTTTTGGCTACAGGTCTACTGGTGCATGCCAGTCCTCATACTATGTACCCATTTTACTAATAGTCAAGCCATCAGGAAAGTATCACCTAATATAATATTTCAGTGCCATCAATGAAGCAATAGTGCCTATTTACCCATTAGCAGCAGATTCATACAACGTTTTAACACAGACCCAGGAAACACTAATTTGTTCTCCATCTTTGTTCTCACATATCTTTCTTTCTATCCCTGCAGATCCTAACTCCAAATGTTTGCCTTCAAATGGAAAGCCCTTGTGCAAACCTTCTAGCCACTCCTTCTGCCACTAAGCTACAGGTAATAGATTGCAAGTATGTGGTAAAACCCAAGCCTCCTGAGACACCAGAAAATGAAAAGAGGGACCACAAACTTCCTACAGCTGTGAACCAATGGGTGACCTCCGGTTTCTTTTTCAGAAAACCCCAATTAACCAACTGGCCCAGATAAGGAAACTTAGTCTCTTTTTCTAGACTTCAAGTCCTTGTCCCAAGTCACAAAATAACTTGTGTTGTTTTTGCTGCTCTTCTTCTTCTTCTTCCACTCCTCCTCTTCCTCTGCCTCCCTTCCTCCTCCTCCT
>RJWM01038663.1:0-16601 GCA_004363535.1 Dasyprocta punctata | reverse complement strand
AAGGCCAGGTTAGGACAGCAGCCCAGCCTTCGCCGTCTGTTTCTCCTGACTCTAATCTGCATCGTCGCCCTGTGATGCTTGGGTGGCAGAGAGCTGTCGAGGGAGGTCGCTCCCTCCCATCCTGAGAGGGGCTTGTGTTTGTGTTGGCTTGGAGCAGCCGCTGCTGCCCAGCAGTGGAGATGGGAGGAGATGGAGTCCCCAGGGAGGAAACGCTTGAAAAATCAAAAGCGTTAGCAATGGAAGACAGAACAGGAAGCTGCGGCTGCCTGAGTGGGCGGGATCCCCCCACCCAGGCAGGGTCAGGAAGGCACGCAAGCCGTGACCTTGGGGGCTGTGATCTTGGGGGCCCTGATCTTGGGGGCTGTGACCTTGGGGGTAGTATGGTCTAGTGCTGCAGATATCCGCAGGGCATCTGGGCATTCAGCGCTGTCCCCACACAGCCTGAGCAGGCTGGGACCCTCGGTTCCCCCAAACTGGGGATCACCTTACCTCCTTTTCAGAGTTGTTCAGGTGTTTACAGCAAACCAGCAGCACCAAGCCACGCCGTGGAGCCGCCCAGAGCAGGCGGCTCAATAACAGATGGATTTCCTCCCAGCTGTGGAGGCCGGAAGTCCAAGATCAAGGTGTCTGCAGGGCTGTCCCTCCCCAGACCCCTCCGTGTCTCCCTCTCTGTGGCTGTGTCCTCTTCCCCTCTTCCTGTGAGGATTAGGGCCCAGCCTGGTGACCTCATTTTCCATTAACGACCTTCAAAAACCTGTCTCCCATCAGTAGGGTCCCCTCCTGAGACCTGCAGGTTAGGACCTCTGCAGGTGGTGTCTGGGCTGCCACTGTGACCACTGCGGTTGAGGTGCACGACTTGGAAAGTGCGTCACCGGCCAGCTGAGCCCCTCAATGTGGGCCCAAAGATTCGGTCGCTGTCTGTGAATTTGGGTTTTAGTCCCTGCTGAACGTGTCGCTGACTTTCCCCACCAGTGTCTGGTGGGTCGGAGCCATCCTTGATCCCTCTGGGTTGCCCCAGGTCCCAGCTTCCTCTGCGTTGGATGCTTCCTAAGTGTGAGAAGGACCCGCTACATGGCCAAGCGGCTGCCCATCCAGGCAGGCTCCATGGTGACCTCCCGGCCGGTTTCTGGTGCTCACTTTGTCCTGCACGGCCCAGGGAGATCCTGGCTGGAGATTGTGAGTTTCCATATGATGGTGTCCCCAAACCATGTCACTGAAGGCCATGACCCCACTCACGGCTCACCAAATGCGAGTGACCAGTCCTTTGTTTCACTGAGACCCACAGAGGCCAGTTCTGTGTCCCAGGCAGGGCCCAGAGCACGTTTCCGAGGCCGCTTAGTGAGTTAGCCACTGAGGACGAGTGGCACTAAACAGGACGCCCCCCCACCGTGGGGTGCTGTCCCCACCCCCTCTGCTGCCCCTGCATGGGGCCCCTGCGTCCTATTCCCATGGGGTCTGCACCCTATGAAGTATGCAGAGACTCTAGGGGAGGATTCAGTGGGCCAGCCTGGGGTGCTGCTGCGGGGGTCCCCTCCCAGCCCCTTGGGAGCCCGAGTCCCCAGGTAGGAGCAAGTCCAGGCTGAGGGAAGGGCGGGGCCTGTGGCTGGGACGCCGCACAGGGCAGCCCCAAGGAAGGGATTTTCCTGAGGACCTAGGGTTAGGGTTTTTCCTGGAGGTAAGGAAGTGGGAGTGGACCAGACCCCAACTCCAACACATGCGGCTCCCCTCCTAGGGACACTGAGAGGACGCAGGAGGCGGGTGTTAGGGACCACTTGGTTTGTCCGTTATTTTTGCATCATTTTTCATGCTTCGAAGCGGCATTCTGTGAGGCTCGCCAGTTTTAGAGTCTCGGTTTTCATCCATTCACCCAATCTTTTTTTTTTTTAATTTATTATTTTAGACAGAAGAAAAATAAGAAAATAAAGTAAAACAGAATTTCATCACAGGCCAATAGAAGAGTAACAGTAATCAACACATTGCATATTGTTATATTCACAGCAGTCGTTTAGAGTATAGGATACAGACATGAAACATTGTCCAGAAAATTATTAGCACAAAACTTTCCCCTCAATGAATCAAGAGAAACCAACTATATGACTATCTTTTTTTTTTGTTATGGCTGCTCTATTATTTTCAAAAAAAATTTCACATTAAAAATGAAATCTGAAAATGACCCTGTGAAAACTACTTTGCACTCAAAATTCTTTTTCTTTAACTATCTTAACTAATTTTTTATATACATAGATATTGTTTCAGTTTATCACACAAGGGCAACAGTGTGATGGTTACATATGTGTGACTTATTTAGTTCACTGAAAAGTATATTTTCAAGGAGCATCCATTTAAGAGTGAAAATGTCTAGTTTATTGTTCTTTATAGCCGAGTAGTATTCCATTATATAGAAATACTACATCTTTTTTGTCCATTCCTCAGTCGAGGGGCATTTAGGTTGTTTCCAAGACCTAGCTATTATGAACTGTGCAGCTATAAACATAGGTGCACATATATCGCTGTGGTAGGATGTTTTTAATTCTTTCAGGAAGATACCCAGAAGGGGAATAGCTGGGTCAAATGGGACCTCCAATCCTAGCTTTTTGAGGAATCTCCACATTGACTTCCGCAGTGGTTGCACCAGCCTGCATTCCTACCAACAGTGGAGAAGGGTTCCTTTCTGCCCACAGCCCCTCCAGCAATTGTTATTGGTTGACTTCCTAATACTAGCCATTCTTTCCGGGGTGAGGTGGAATCTCAGTGTAGTTTTCACTTGTATCTCTTGAATGACCAGGGCTGTTGAACATGTTTTCATGTATTTATTTGCTGTTTGTACTTTCATCTGAGAAGTGTGTGTTCATCTCAGATGCCCATTTTTGGATTGGGTCTTTAAATCTTGGAGGACTGATTTTTTTTAAGTTCTTTATGGGTTTTCGATATTAATTCTTTATCCGAGGGACAGCTGGCAAACATTTTCTCCCACATTGTCTCTTCACACTGCTGGTGGTTTCTCTTGCTGTGCAGAAGCTTTTCAGTAGGATGAGATCCCACTTGTTGATTCTTTGCGATAGTTCCTGTGCAGTCTGACTTTTATTCGTAAAGTCTTTGCCTACACCAACGTCTTCAAGAGTTTTACCTGCTCTATCTTCCAGCAGTTTTAATGTTTCTGTTTTAATGTTGAGATCTTTAATCCATTTAGATTTTAACTTAGTACATGGCATTCACCCAATCTGTATCGATCCCATTACCAGTTCGAACTCAGGACCGGGAGCGAGGTGCCAACAGGGCAGGTGAGCTCCGTGCCAAGCCGTCCTGGGCAGGAGTTGGGGGTGGGAGGCAGCCGGGGGGTCTGAGAGCCGGGCGTGGGGCCGGTGTCCCTGGTGGGTGAGGGGCTCAGCGAGGATGGAGGCGAGGAGCCGGCCCAGCCACCTGCATCTTTGATGGTGACCCGGGGTGGCCGGGGCACGGTGCTTCTGCTGTCCCCTGGCTCTGCCTCACTTTGTCCCCAGGGCCCTGGCCCAGGCCCCACATTCCTTAGGATCTAAATCCACATTTGCCTACAACCAGGTTGAGTCCCTCATCCTTTCCGGGAGGGATTGGAAACCACGGGGCCGACGCTTTCACACGGCCCTCGGAGCCCTTCCATGTGTCCACGTCGTCAGCATCGTGGAGGGCACCGTTCTGGGTGGCCTGGGGCAAGCAGGGTACAAACCGGAGCCCCAGCCCGGCCTTAATGAGCTTGCTTTTCACGGTGGCACAGGTTACAGGAAGTAAACATTAGAGTTCGCACCCTAGAAGGCAGTGTGTGCTGGGGGTGGGGAGGACGGTCCAGGTCAGGTTGATTTGGTGGTCACGGCTCTTGGGGACAGGATAGCCTCTGTGGAAAGGGACTTGTGGCCCAGGCCTGAAGGAGCCAGGAGCCAGTGGGGGTGGCCTGAGCCAGGCAGGGTGACGTGAGAGAGAGGGAAGGAAACCAGGATGGCCCTGGGGGGCAGCAGGGCCACCGCAGAGGCTGGGTTGGAGCGGGCCCTGAGCCGAGGCGGGCCGGGGCACGTCCGTCAGAGCTGTCTTTAGAAGGCACCTGGGTGGCGGGCAAGGGAGGAGGCCACAGCCCAGGGTCACTGGCTGCTCTGAGAATCCTGGCGGGAGAAAGCGGCAGTTTGGAGCCGGGTGGGTGCCCGGGAAGTGGTGGGAAGAGGTTGGTTGTGGCGGTGACTTGGAGACAGCTGTCATTATGGGGAACGCAGGGGGACTCTGAGGTGGTGACGGGTGGCCTGGCTTCCGCTGGGAGCAGCTGGGCAGGCAGCATGTCTGGGCCAGCGGGGGTGCGGTGGAGAGTGGGCTGGGGTGCAGGGGAGGAGCAGAGCAGGTTTGGGGCCCTGGGTGGGGGATTGGGGCTGGTCAGGAGTGCAGGGACAGCTGGGCTGTGGCATTTAAAGCCCAGAAGGTGAGATGAGACTGCAGGCGAGGGCAGCACCCTGGGGCCCTGCCCCACGTGGCCTCACCTGTCCGCCTCAGCCTCGCCGGGACAAGCAGGCCCCTTCCCGCCTGCAGGTTCGGGAACCCACACAGGACTGGCTTCCCCTCTCTTCCCCTAGAGGGGCTGCTGGGGACGGCTTGAGCTTTGGCTTTTGAACTGGGTTCCCTGGGGCCTTTGTGCTTCTCAGGAGCCTGGAGGTGGAGGCTGCAGCTCTGCCGTCCCGTGCCCTTGGAGGTTCACAACCTGAAATGAGTTAAAGCTCCTTCTCGGTCATTGTCATGAATGACGCCGTGTCCTGATTTGACCCATCCTTTGCCGGGCCACTAACACTTCCGGGTCAGCTGTACCAACGCAGGGATCAGCTGCTGGGGGGAGGGGAGGGAAGTCCCAGCTGCAGGAGAGGTCACAGCCTCGGCACAGGGTGGGATGGCTTAACCCCCAGGGCACTGCTGTGCTGTGGGCTCTGGGGCCCTCACAACAACTGGACAGCACAGCGGTGGCAGCAAGGGGAGAGTGGTGACTTAGGGGCAGCTCTCCAGATGCCCAGCCATGCTCCTTCCTGTCCAGGGCAAAGTTTAGTATCTGCTGCTCCACAAGGAGAGGGTTCCAGTCTCCCATCCTATCCCCAGAGCCAGCACACAGTGGGACCACAGCTGAAGCTTTCAAAAGGTTATGGTAAAAAGCAGGGCATGGTGGTGACACGCTTATAATCCCAGCACTCAGGAGGCTGAGGCAGGAGGGTCACTGCAAGGCTAGCCTGAGCTACATCATGAGACCCTGTCTCAAAACAAAACAGTCATACAGATGTAACATCAATGCATCATCTTAACCATTTTTGAGTGGGCCTTTCAGGGTCATTAAACCCATTCCCATGGTTGGGCAGCCATCACCGCCATCCGTCTTCGACCTTGCAAGACTGAAATTCTGACCCTTAAACAGGAAGTCCCCCCAGGTCCGCTCTCTTTCCAGCCCCTGGCGGCAGCTCCATTCCACTCCGTCTGAATTCGATGGCTCTGTGAGTGGCCTCCCCTAGGACGTGCCCTTTCGTGGCTGGCTTCTATCCCTTAGCGTCAGGCCCCGAAGGTTTGCCCGTGCTGTAGTGTGGGCCAGGGTATTTTTTCCTTTTAAGGCTGAATACCACTCCCCTGTGCGTCTGGACCACCTTTGTTTATCCATTCCTCCATCTGTAGCAGGTTGGCTGGCTGCCGCCCCCGGCTCCTGTGAATAATGCCGCTGTCAAAACGGGTGGGCAGACATCCCTTTGAGGCCCCGCTCGGAGTGCTTTTGGCTGTGTACCCCATGGCGGGACTGCTGGATCCTGTCATTCTATTTTTATGTTTTTTTGGAAGTTCCATGCTGTTTTCCATAGCAGCTGCACCGTCCTGCGTTCCTGCCAGCAGCGCACGGGGTTCCCAGGTTCTCCACACCCTTGCCAGCGTTTCCTACTTTCTGTTTGGCAGATAGTTTTTGAATGAATGCGTGCGTATCTGGTAAGCATGCAGGAACATCGCTCTGGCAGTTCAGTGCAATGCCACCTGCAGATCTGCCAGAAGCATGAGTGGCATGCGTCATAGCACAGGACAGACAAACACATCCTGGATCCCCAGGGGAGTTCTGCGGACTCATAGGGAGCCCGGGCCTAACTTCCCACCCCCAGGCATGGGAGCGAGTGCTGCTGTCTCCACCAGAGGTGGCCTGGCTGGCCGCACAGGGAGGCTGGAGGGACCCTGCCCTCCCTCCCAGATGGGGTGGGGAGGGTGGCTCTTCCTCCCATAGCCAGCCTTGGCCTGGAGCTGGGGCTCTTTTTTAGTGTGGACGGAGCCACCTCCCACTGCAGGGCCTGCTCGGTGGGCCACGGCTCTGTCTGAGGAGGCCGCTCTGGCAGGGCTGGTCCTCCTTCTCCCCTGGGCCCTCAGCGTCTGCAGCAGATGGGCCGTGGCCAGGCATCGTCCCTGCTCCCATCCCCCAGCTCTGTCTCCAGCACACAGTGTCATGGAGCGTCCAAGGCTGTTTCCTCCCAGCCCAGAAAGGGGAGCTGAGCGCTGAAAATTCAGCTCCAGAAAAAAATGAGCTGGCGTGGCCGGCCTTGGGGCCCGGCTGGGTTTGGTTCCCGAAAAAGTGTTGGAGAGCTCAGGGTGCTGTCTCCTCCATCCCCGCCCCCAGACCTCAGTCTGTGCTCAGTCCCGGAGGACAGAGCCCCACTGCACGTGCCTGCACCTGAGCCCTGGTGCTGGCCCCTACCGAGCCCTGCTCAGCCCCCTCTCCCCGCAGGATGGTCCAGGAACAGTGCTGCCACAGCCAGCTGGAGGAGCTGCACTGCTCCACGGGCATCAACGTGGCCAACGAGCAGGACAGCTGCGCCACACCCCCCGGTGACAACACCAGTCTTGAGGCTGTGTTCGTGAAGGTGAGGACCCAGCCAGCGCCCAGGCCCTGCTGAGCTTCGGAGCTGACCCCGCCCAGCTGAGTGCACTGCCCACCTGTCCTGCCCGGGCCTAGTCAGCGTCGGACACCTGGGCCAGGCAGAATGCGGGGTCACTCCATGTGGGAGGATTCAGAGACTTTCTGGTGGGCTCTTTCTAAATCAGAGCGGGTAGAATAGCCCAGGAAGACCCCCACAGCCTGCGCAGATGCCAAAGCCAAGCCATACCCTTTGCTCCTACTCCAAAAATTCTAGAAAGTTCTAGAATATTCTGGAAAGCACCGCAGTGGGACTTTATAAGAGTCAGGCGAATGTGTACCCCAGGGCTCAGGTATGAGCACTCGGGTGTCACTTTTGGGAACTGGGTTCCAGGTAATAGGTGGTGGCCCTGTTTCTGCCCTGCTTGATGCTTGGAGGTCCATATGCTTTAAGTGCGGCCTGAACCCCCAAACTTGAGAGGGGAGAGACATGTGTGTGTCCATTCCTCAGGCTGTAGTGGAGAGGAATAGACCCTTTGGGACTTCTGGGTCACCCCCCTTCCTGGAGGTGGGTGGGAGGGAAGGACAAGGATTTGGGGGTGCACCCTGTGTGGGGCGGGAGAGGTGCCAGGCCCTGAGGGTTCCTTGCCCAGCCCCAGCCTAGGAAGCTGGGAGCTGCGTGTGCTGCTGCTGACGTCTAACTGAAGTGGCTGAGCATCCGCGCGCGGACTCAGGTCCTGCCGCCTGGGGCCCGTGGATAGGGGGCGTCAGAGGCCGCGGGGTGTGGTCAGCCCTGGGCACCGACCTGAGTCTGCCTTGTCCGCAGAGGTGCTGCCACTGCTGCCTGCTGGGCCGCGCGGCCCAGGCCCAGGCCCAGAGCTGTGAGCCAAACCTCATGTTGGGCTACCAGTGCGGGCTGGTGTTCCGCGCCTGCTGCGTCCGAGGCCAGGAGAGCACGGACTTCGCCCCTGGCGATGTCGGGGACCCCCAGGAAAACGGTAACTCCGGCCTTCCTCTTGGGCAGTGTGTTGTCAGGCTTCTCCAGGATGTGTGTCTGTCCGTGTGCACGTGTGTGTATTAGTGTGTGCGTACCTTTGTGATATGTGTCTGTACACTCGTGTGTACGTGTATGTGTGTGCATGTGTGTGAATACCTGTGCATGTGTGTGTGCATGTGTACATTAGTGTATGCATACCTTTGAGTATGTGCGCATATACCCTTGTGTGTACATTTGTGTATGTATGCATTTGTGTGTAATTTTTGTGTGTACATTTGTGTGTATACCTTTGTGCATGTGTGTATATACATTTGTGTGTTTATCTTTGCATGTACATTTGTATATGTGTGCATGCATCCGTGTATACATTTGCATGTGTCTCCTTTTGTATTTGTACACATTTGTGTATGTGTGTACACACCTGTGTGAAGACTTTTGTGTGTATACCTTTGTGCGTGTGTGTTCATTTGTGTGTATGTTAGGGATGCATACCTTTGTGTATGTGTGTGTGTATATGTGTACCTTTGTGTGCATAACTTTGTGTGTGTGTGCGCACACCCTGGCTCTCCCTGTCCATGGCTATCATGTACGTGGATTCAAGCACCCACACATTGAAAATATTGGGGAAAAAGTGCACCCAGACTGAGCCTGGGCAGCACCTCCCAGCCGCTGTCCTCCAAACCCCAGTTTGCGGCCTGTTTGCCTGGATTTGCATCGCGTTGGGTAGCAGGAGTGCGGCAGGGCGACAGCGCGAGAGAGGCTGCACACAGGTTACGCGAGCGTCACGGACGTCTGTACAGGCCATGAGCAACCGTGGGCTCTGGTGTCCTTGGGGATCCTGGAATTGTCCCCCATGGGTAGAGGCATGGTGTGTAGGGAGAGTTTTATTTTAAGAAATTGGCTCTTATGGCTGGGGGACTTTGGGCTGGAGAGCAGGGACCAGCTGATGTTGCATCTGGGGTCCGAGTCTCTCAGCTGCAGAAGCCCCCTTCCCTGGGGGAAGTCAGCCCTTTAGGGCCTTCCACTGGTTGGGTGAGGCCCACCCACATGATGGTGGTCCCTTGCTTGACTCTGCATCCATCAACTTAAATACTGATGCCTTGTCTGAAAGAAATGCCATCACAGCCACATGCTGCCGAGTGAGCATTTTCTGAAATATTCTAGTAATCTGGGCAGTATCACACAGCTGGCTTGAAGCTAGCGATTACAGGTCATTGTGCCTGAGCCCTTTCTGTTGTAACGGCCCGTCGAGAGATTCAGCTACCTTTATAGGTAAAAATTCTGTTTTTAACAAGGACAAAATGAATTCTTAGCTATTTTTAAGATTTACAAGCTGGTTGTGGTGGTGCATGCCTGTCTTCCCAGCACTTAGGAGGCTGAGGCAGGAGAATCATTGCGAGTTCGAGACCAGCCTGGGTTACAAAGTGAGCTCAAGGCCAGCCTGAACTGCATAGCAAGACCCTGTCTCAAAAAAATAAAAAAGATAAATTAAAAAAAAGATTTACAAGTGACCATTCATTCCTGCCTGGGCCTGGTCAGAAGAGGGGTGCTTGGCTTCTCTGAAATCGGAGGACTGTGGACTATGTTTGCCTAATCTGGCCCTGGGCTCTCTTCTCTCCTTAGCAAAGATTGCTGTGACTGAGGAGGAACAGGAGGACCCCTACCTAAACGACCGCTGTCGAGGTGAGACCCTGGGCCCCCTAGGAGCCCTTGGTGGTGAATCAAATGCAGGGGCCTGGAGCCGAGGGAGGCTGTGGAGGAGGCCAAGGTGCGAATGGCGAGCAAAGGCTCCCCCTGCAGCTGCAGCTGGGGCCGCCACACCCACAGGTTCTGGGGATGATGACCACCAACTCCTGAGCCTGGGGGTTTCTGGGCTAGGGTCCCCGGAGGCCCAAGCAGGGCACCCTCCAAACATTCATTCCTCTCCCAAAGAGACTTCGCTGTCTTAGAGAAGGCAGGGCCTTACAGGTCTGCGTGTCCTGCACTGCGACTTTATTTCTCTCTTGTGCTGTCTGGCCTGTGTGGACTGGCAGCCCACTCCCCAGCTTTACCCGCTGCCCACTGCCCACTCTGTGGCTGGGCTGTGAATTAGGGAGCCCGCTGAGTCACAGAATGATGTGGTCAGTGCATGGTCACCACGGTCACGGAGGCCAGGAGGGTGGGACAGAAAGGCCCAGAAAGCCTGGGCACCCTCTGGGGGCCATGGGAAGGTCCTCCTGGAGGGGACAGTGCAGGTGAGGAGGGATTAGCCGGGATGACAGCAGTGCCAGCGCAGGACCCCGCAGTCAGGCTGGTACGCGGCGGCATGGGAGGGGCGGAGGAACTGAGGAAGAGGAGAAGCAGGCAGCGCCCTGCGGACCTTTTGCACTCTGAGCATCTCTCGGGCTGCCCTGCAGAGAGCGTGGTTTACAGGGGAGGAAGCAGGGATCTTTGGAAAACCCAGGCAGGCGGAGGCTGTGGCCACAGTGGAACTGGGCGGTGGTAGCTGAGGCAGGATGGCGAGGCTGGCACGAGAGTTATGCAGGGGGCAGGTGGAGCCTGGCCAGAGCCTGGTGCCCCCTTCCAGCTCCACCCTGGCCTCAGGTTGTCAGGGGCCTGCAGAGCCCCTCAGAGCCCCCAGAGCTGCAGTCAGGGGGTGTCCCTCGGTCAGCTTTCTCCAGCCCCACCCTGACGGTCCTGGGGAGCCAGACGCCTCTGCCCCTCCAGGCCAGTTACGAGGGCTCTGATTCCAGGTGGCGGGCCCTGCAAGCAGCAGTGCCGTGACACGGGGGACGAGGTGGTCTGCTCGTGCTTCGTGGGCTATCAGCTGATGCCCGACGGCGTCTCCTGCGAAGGTAAGGTTCCCCGGGAGGCGGCTGTGCTGAGAGCCTGCCTGGAGGACTGAGAGGGGCTGTGCCAGCTGCCCAAGTCGGGGGTGAGCAGCCTGGGACGGGCTGTCCTCTGCCCTGGAGTCCGCAGACGCGGGAATTGCGGGTTTGCTTTGGTCATGAGACCCCTGACCCCACTCCAGGGCACGGCCCTATGCGTACGTGGTGGGACTCAGTTCGCTTTGAGCAGACAACTTGGTTGATGCAGGAAAGTGATTCCACATGGCTTCTGGAACGTTCCTTCTGATAAGGTGTAAGGATCCGTTGTTTCTTGCTGGTCACCCCCGTGTCACCTTAATTTCCTAGACGTCAATGAATGCATCACAGGCAGCCATAGTTGCCGGCTTGGAGAGACCTGCATCAATACCGTGGGCTCTTTCCGCTGCCAGCGAGAGAGCAGCTGCGGCACTGGCTATGAGCTCACGGAGGACAATGACTGCAAAGGTACAGCACGCGTGGCGTGTGCTCGACCCCAGGTGTGGGTGTGGTGCTGCCCCCATGCGGCTGCCTGAGCCAGCTCTGTGATGAGCGGAGCTGTTCCCTTCTCGGCGGTGGTAAAGGCGCATTTGGATTTAAAGGCTCAGCGCCTGAGTATTAAAATCACGTCGGGGATGAACTTCAGGTGCTCGCGTATAAAAGCAGGCATGGAGCCCTCTGAGAAACGCAACTGTTTTTGCACAACAGCTGCTTTCCATTTGATCCCCAGCTTCCTTGAAGTTCAAAGTGTATCCCCTTCCGCTGCATAAAAGCGCAACATTTCTGGCAGCCGGCCTTTCTCCGCCAAGCCCTGGCTTTGTTATTTGGCAGTTGAGGCTCTGATGAGGACCTTTTAGAACATAGTTTTCTGCACAGGGCTTCAAGCCTTTCAGGACAAAACCACTTGTATAAAAATTTCGAGGTTGAATCATGAATTTGACTCCAAACCAAGGCACACCCTCCTGACATCTGGCGGCCTGTGAGCAAGTTCAGGCCACCCCACCCGTGCACACAGCCGGGGCCTTTGGACCCCAAAGCTCAGGGCCCAGCTGGCTGAGCAGACACATCTGGACGTCTGGCAGCTGTGACCTCCGAGGCCAGGCAGCCCATTGTGTCCTCCCCTGATGTAACCATTGCCAATATCTGGAATCTTCTGCAGACTTCAGAATGGATATGATTATAGAAATTGTGTTCATTGCCAGTACGATAACCGCTTTCAGATCTAAAGTAAACACACACTCTGCCCTAATGAATAATACTAGACATATCTGCCAGGAAAACGCCTGGGTTATTTATTACATAGCAGAAAGCTTGCCTCGGAAGAGTCTCAAGGGGGAGGAGGGCAGGCAGCATTTTAAGTCTTCAGCAACTTGGGCATGGTTTGGCTGTGCCCTCTGTGGAATGCTTTGGGTTACAGTCTGAGTAATGAACATTTTTTTAAAAAAAAAAAATGTCTTGTGATGTTAAAGTGTTGTGAGCTGTTTCTGGCGGTACCCTTGCTAACAATCTCCTTTTTTTATGATGCACCAGATATTGACGAGTGTGAGAATGGTATTCATAACTGCCCCCCCGATTTTATCTGTCAGAATACTCTGGGATCCTTCCGTTGCAGACCCAAGCTGCACTGCAAGAGCGGCTTTATTCAAGATGCTCTAGGCAGCTGTATTGGTAAGACACGCTGCCGCCACGGGGGACACCACCGGGCAAGGGACCACTCGGCTGCGGCCGCGCCTGGGCACCTGAGGGGCTGCGTGGAGTGTAGACAACGGGTCAGCAAGTGTTTTTTGTAAAGGGTCAGGCGGCTGGTGTTTTAGACATCACGGGCCATGAGGTCTCCATCACAGTGACCCCTGCTGTCACAGCCCCGAGCCGCAGACTGTGTGCGAATGGGCTGGTCCGTGTGCCAGTGAAACTTTATAAAAACTGGCGACAGACTGGGTTTCGCCCCCAGGTCGCAGTTTGCTGACCTCTGCTTTAGATGAAAGCCCTCGGGTTTTGCAGTCAGACATCCGACTGTAGACAGAGTGGCCTGAGAACCTTGCCTTCCTTCCTCTGAGCCTCAGTTTTCGTTCCTCTAAAAGGGTATCACAGCGTGCCTGGCTCCCAGGCTGCAGGCGAGGATAAGCGAGTGCTTTCGAAGCGACAGGGACTTAGGAGGCCCTCAGTAAGGGACCCCGCCCTGCCGCAGCCAGGCATCTGTGGGAGCTTGTTTTGCAGAAATGCTGGTGTTAGTGGTCAGACTCAGAGAGACAGATGGTGTCCCCACGGTGTCAGTGTGCTGAATGCCACTAACTGTGTGCTTGAAAGTCCGTGTTTATTCACTTCGTCACAACAAAAAATACTCTGTTGATATCAAAGAGACACCGGTGTGAAACGAGAGAAGATCCTATGTGAGCTTCCTTCCTGCAAAAACAGGAAGTCTGGGTGGGACAGGTCAAGCTGGGGGAACCGAAAGGAGTGGGACTCGCCCACTGGGCAGGTGGTGACTGCTTCCCCAGGCACCGCCCAGGGAGACCGCCTGGCTCCCTCCCTCTTGCCCTTTGAGGTCAGAAAGCTTTTCTCCTGACCCCTCTGCAGGTGGCACTAGTCCGAGCACAGCCCTCTTGGGGTGGCCATGGTCCACTTGGCCTCAAAGGCCAGCACTGCTGTGATGGCTTCTGTCTTCGCTGCCCTAACTTTCCTTAGATCAACCTCTGCTGATCTTTTATTTGCAGTGGGATTGAAGCACCTTCCCTGTCCCCCGTTTTTACCACCCCAAGATACTGAAAGGCAAGGGAACACCAACCCTTTGGGACAGGGGCCCAAAGCTCACCAGCCTCCTGCCAGTGAGACAGTTGTCACTCAGCATAAGGGACAGTGACCCAGATGGCTGCTGGCTCCTCAGGGCCAGGACGAAGGAGGATCAGACTTGCATCCTGCTCGCAGGGGCTCCGCAGGGGGGCTGCCTGCACTGAGGACGGACACCCTGACTCCTGGCAGAGTCAGCCTGATTTGCAGCCTCAGCAGAGCCCGGCGTTGTGTATGGGGTGCAGTGCTAGGCAGGGGGCGAGGCGCAGGAGCAGGGGGAAGAGGGACTGTCTCTCTGTGCCCCCCTAGACTGGGGGAGGGCCTGGGTCTGGGTGGTGGGATCCAGAGGCTGCCTGAAACCCAGCCTGGTGGCCCTTGGTTTCCCGGTGACGTCCCTCGGCACTGCACGCCAGACGCTCAACCCTCAGGTCTCCCCAGCTCATTGCCCTGGGAGGGTGAGTGTGGTCTCCTCCACCTCACACGAACTCAGGGTCCGTTCTTCTAAAAAGTTAGCTGTCTATTGCAAATGTCCCATCCGTCTTCATTTACAAAGAGGTGAACAAGACCTCAGTGTGGAAAAGAAGCGCCCCGCCCCGCCCCACCCGGCCCCAGCCAGGCAGGCCTGCGCCCCCCTGGGCTCTTCCCCCATCTGGGCGCTTTGTTTATTTTGTGGAAACAGGACCAGGCTGTTCTGCCCTTTGCTCGTTTCCCCACTTGACAATGTATTGAGGAGTCGTTTTGTGTCAGCACTTTCAACCAACTTTAAAATAATACCTGCGTCAGCAGAAATGGTTCTCTGTAGAGAGAGGGCACTTCAGGAGAGCGGGTGCTGCAGGCAGCCTGTGGCCCCCGTCTGTCCCGCTAGTGTCCCCAGCTGGACCCATCTTGCCGAGCCCCAGAGCATCCCCAGGGGCCTCGTCCCATCCTGCTGCGCAGCCTGTAGCAGAAGAGCCCGCTGCAGAGGGCCCACGCGTGGTCAGGGTCACAAAATGCAGTGTCCTACCACCTTGAGGTTGCTCACCGAGGGATTTGAGAGTCTCTCGTCTTTGCGGGGCTTTCCCTTTTTCCCTTCTTCTCTAATCGTCTCCCCTGCCTCTCCTTCTTCCCCGTGTCGGGGAGGCAGCTGCTCTCCCGTGTGAGAATAGATGCGTGTATCTGGGCTGCTTACAGGTCCCAGGCAAGCAGGGGGTTCTGGGGGATCTGGGAGGCACCTGGGAAATGGGGAGCTTGACAGCTGGGTTGCCCAGGATCCCCCATGAGAGAGACGTTGTGCTCTGTGCCCTGGGTTCCCAAACTCGTGAACCTTTTAAGTCGCGATCTGTTCTTTGCTTATTCACTCTCCAATTCATTTTTTCATTCACTCATTCTTCCATTCGTTGTGTCATGGAGCTCTGAGGCTAGGGGACCCCAGTCTGTGGCACACTCAGTGTCTCCAGGGACACCAGTGTCCCATGGAACAGTTTGGAAAATGCAGAGCTGAGGGAGGCTCCCAGAGCTTTCAAGGAAGCCATGATCATGTTACGAAGGGCTGCGTCTGTTCTCAATACCAGGCCAGGCCACTGGGCTCTTTCTGGAAAGGGCTAGAGGATCAATTCCTACTTTTTCAGCAGGTGTACTGCATAAAGGAACAGGCCTGGCTGTGTGCCAGTAGAATTTTGTTTATAAACACAAGTGGAGCGCCGTGGTTGGTGACCCTGCTGTAAGGGACCTCACATTGGCTGTGCTCTGTTACGCTGGCTCCCTGTGATCCGGGGGAGTCGCTTAGTCTCCCCAGGTACTGGTTTCCTGGTACCGTGCGGACACCGGTTCTCTGGAACCTAGCTATGGTGATAGAGAGATAAAGGACGGGAGAGCCTTTATAAACTGAAGGTCTCTGCTGTTGGCGTGGACATCGGGGTGGCCCTGAAGATGGGAGAGGCGGGGCCGACTGTCTTCTGTCTGCAGGGGGAGGGCTTGGCTGGCAGGGACCACCGCTTCTGACTGAGCTCCAGGTCTCCTACCATCAGTCTCTTCTTGTCCCCCTACCCGCCCATGCCTGGGGAGCATCTGAGCCAGAGGTTCTCAGAGGGGATTTGCACAGCACTGGTGCTTTTAGGGTACCACCTCCAGGAGGTGCGGCCTGAGCATAAGGAGCGAGCCCAGTGTAACCCCAGTCCTACTTGGTATTTACGGGCCCTCATTCCCGTGCGTCTGCCGTAGGAGGAGGGTGTCTCCTTGCAGGCAGGGTCCCCCGCCAGCTGAGTCGGCACAGGCCCCCTGGACAGAACAGGGACAAGGGAGATGACCGTGTCTCATGGATGTGGCTCCCAGAGGCGTGGCTGTCAGGCAGATGGGAACAGGGCCCTGAGTGGCCGACCCAGGAGCTGTGGCTGTGCTGCCAGGGTGTGGGGGACAGGGAGAGGGACAGGGACGGGCTCGCCTCCCCCCTGTGGGCCTCGTGGGCACAGGAAGGCTGGTAGGCAGCTCTGGTTGGTGCAGGAAAGACTGCTGCATCGGAGGCTCAGGGGCAGGAAGAAGGACAGGGAGGGTGACGTCGAGGCTGCTGCACAGTCCAGGGCCTGTGGTTTTGCAGAGGCCGGAAGTGGTTTCTTTAGAGATCCAGTTGCTGGGTCCCGGGATGGAGGCCCCCACATCTAACCGTGGCGCCCCCTCTTTCCCTCACAGATATCAATGAGTGTTTAAGTATCAGTGCCCCGTGCCCTGTTGGGCAGACGTGCATCAATACGGAGGGCTCCTACACGTGCCAGAAGAACGTGCCCAACTGTGGCCGTGGCTATCATCTCAACGAGGAGGGGACTCGTTGTGTTGGTTGGTATCAAAAAGGGAAACCGGTCTGAGGTTGACTTCACTGTTGGGGAGCTGGTGCCCATTTCTGTCCATCCCTTGCGGCTGCCCGGTGTAGATGCTTCACGTCCTGCGTGGACAATGGCAGTAGCACACCAGCCCCTCCTCTGGCTACAAAGGACAGGTGTGGACGGTCCAGTCTGGTTGAGTGGCCCCAGCTTCACCAGTCTGTCCTCTACAGGGAGCCCTCCCCAGACGACACTGGTTTTGCTGTTAGTCCTTTGCCCACCTGCTCTGTGTTCCTTGGGACCTGGGGCAG